>LC635856.1:0-15969 GCA_017312705.2 Penaeus japonicus | reverse complement strand
TTATAAAACCAGTAATTACAAACTTCTAAAGAGTAAGTAATTTATTAACATGTATTAAATTGAGAAACAAAAAGATATAAAAAAGTGACACCTTTAAAAAAAACGTAGTTTGAAGCATTAATATATTAAATTAAATTCATATAACACCATAATTTACTTTAAAATTAATATATATAATTAAATATATGTATATTATATTCTAATAAAATGTATAAAAAATAGTGTCTTCTTGAAGTCTGAAACTAAAACCCGTAAATATTTTAGTTTCAGGATAAGAAGACACTATTTTATTTTGAAAGATATAATATTAATGAATTACAATTCATTCTAGATTTATTTACTAATCTATATATTATTAATTTTAAATACAATTTAAGACACTATAAATAATTCCATTATTTATATATTGATCATAGAACATTCTTTAACTACGCTTTATTAAATAATTAAATATAAAATATTTTATTGTATATTATTACAGTATATACCTTTAAAATTAATTTAGATAGCCTAAAGGTTTAACTACATATAATTACATATATAATTAAATAATATTTATAAGATATTTAATTACATTTAAACTATGCTTTTATATAATAGTGCTATAAATTATATCTACTATATAATTTATTTAAATATTAAAAACCTAATAAATTTTAAACTTTAATTAAATGTAAACACTGTAAAAAATTCTAAAAAACAAGATGACTGGTAATCTAAAGTTCAGAAATATATGCTTTGGCAATTAAATACTCAAAACTGATCTATTAAACAAAGATCAAAATAAAATACGTGTTTATAATAATGTTTTCATTAAGTAAATAATAGGTTATTGTTTTATACAAAAAAAGGAGAAATCAAGGGGAATCTAAAATTCTAAGTAAAGATTAATATTTAAGTATTATAGTTAACTAGAAGGGTTTTTATGGTCTAAAATATTTACCATTTAATAATAATATAACAAATATTTATTATAAATATAATTAGTTGTAGCAAAGTTTTATCCTGGCTTATTCTTTCATTTTTAGGTTAAAGGTACATGTAAGATCTATCGGGCCAATAAGTGTTTAAATAGTTTAAATAATGTTGAATGTTTATAAAATAGAGGGGTCATTAAAAGTTAAAGTCTCAGTACCTAGTGCTAATTAAATAAATGTAAGTTGGAATTGGTAATCCTAATCTTGTGCGTCTGGCTAAAATTTGTGCCAGCAGCCGCGGTTATACTGAGAGACGGATTGAAAGAAAATCGGTTAAAAATAGTTAAATATTTAACTTAAATAAATTTATAAGTCCATACTGATAAAAGGTGAAATTAATTTTTTAGTATGTGGGGGGATAAAAAATGAAGTTTAAATTGAAGCTATTAAGATAGAGGAATGAACCAGGATTAGATACCCTGTTACACTTTATTTAAATGATAATTACCTGGGTACTAAGCAGTTATTATCTTGAAACTCAAAGGATTTGGCGGTAACCTAGTCTATTTAGAGGAACCTGTCCTGTAATCGATAGTCCACGCAATATCTTGCTTTACCTTGTAGAAAACAGTTTGTATACCGTCATTATTAGATAACTTTAAAAAATCATAGAGTTATTGTAATAGTTTAGCTAGTAAATTAGATCAAGGTGCAGCTTATGGTAGAGTAGAGATGGGTTACAATATAATAGGCATACACGGAGTAATAAATGAATATTTATTATGAAGGTGGATTTAAGAGTAAGAAGATTTTAATAAGATCTTTTGACTTTAGCTCTAGGTTATGTACACATCGCCCGTCGCTCTCGTTAATTAAAGCGAGATAAGTCGTAACATAGTAGGTGTACTGGAAAGTGTACCTAGAAATTCAAGGTGGAGCTTGAATAGTTAAGCATCTCACTTACGTTGAGAAGTTCGTTGTGCAAATCAATGCATCTTGAAATTTAACCTTATTAATAATATAATGTGAAGTAAAATTCGAGAAGTAATAAAATTATTTTGGAATAATATATTTTTAGTAAAATGAATTGAAAAAAAGGTAAAAAGGAATAATAGAGCAGAGTACTGTAAAGGAAAGGTGAAATAAATTGAAAAAGAAATTAATTAAAAGTAAAAATAAAAGTTTGTACCTTGTGTATTAGGGAAGATCAAAATTAGTTTATAATATGAAAAGTCCCGAAAAAAGAAGAGCTAATATAATCTGGTAGTTTTCGTTTTAATGAAATTATAAAGCTTATATTAGTAGTGAAACGCTAGACGATTCTTTATATCTGGTTACCAGTGAATTAAATTAAATTTAGTTGCTTTAAATTGGTGCAGAAAACTAAAAAGCAATAAAGAGCAGGAGGGAAAAGCTTCTTGTTCTAACATAAAGGTATTATAATATTTCTTATAAAACAGCATTGGATTAGGCTTGAAAACAGCCATATTTATAAAACGTTCTAGTTAATACGGGTGGTATATTATTATTTATATTAGTAATATTTGATAAAAAGTAGCTGGTATTTTTTGTTAATAATAGATAAAAAGTTATAATGATTTTATTAGTAGAAATAGTTGTGAAAAGAAAAAAGTAGAATAATAATGAGATTATTAAATAGAGTGAAAGATATAATTAAGGAACTCGGCAAATGTTGCTTTTGCCTGTTTATCAAAAACATGTCTATATGATTGTTATATAAAGTCTAGCCTGCCCACTGATTTGTTTTAAAGGGCCGCGGTATATTGACCGTGCGAAGGTAGCATAATCATTAGTCTTTTAATTGGAGGCTTGTATGAATGGTTGGACAAAAAGTAAGCTGTCTCGATTATAATAATTGAACTTAACTTTTAAGTGAAAAGGCTTAAATGTTTCAGGGGGACGATAAGACCCTATAAAGCTTGACAATAACTTCGTTATATTATAAATTGTTAGTATAACTTGATTTTAACGGGGGTTTGTTTCGTTGGGGCGACGGGAATATAATAAATAACTGTTCTTTTAAATATAATTACAAAAATGTTTGGTAAATAATTGATCCTCTATTAGAGATTAAAAGATTAAGTTACTTTAGGGATAACAGCGTAATCTTCTTTGAGAGTCCACATCGACAAGAAGGTTTGCGACCTCGATGTTGAATTAAGGTATCCTTATAATGCAGCAGTTATAAAGGAGGGTCTGTTCGACCTTTAAATCCTTACATGATTTGAGTTCAGACCGGCGTGAGCCAGGTCGGTTTCTATCTCCTGATTTAGGTAAAACTATCCTAGTACGAAAGGATTGGGTAGTTGGAATAGTTCTTGAAGGAATTGATTGGTTTTAATCGGTGTTGCCTTGGCAGAGTTATGCACTGGACTTAGGATCCAATAATGTGGGTTTAGCCCCACAGGTAATACGGTGATGTCTTTAATTATAGTCATTAATTATCTATTATTAATTATTTGTGTGCTGGTAGGGGTGGCATTTGTGACCTTGTTAGAACGTAAAATTCTTGGCTACATTCAGATTCGTAAGGGACCTAATAAAGTAGGTTTTATAGGGTTGTTACAGCCCTTTGCTGATGCTGTTAAGTTATTTACTAAAGAGCAGACTCTTCCTGTTATGTCTAATTTTCTCCCGTATTATTTATCTCCAGTATTTAGTTTGTTTGTTTCATTGATTGTTTGACTGGTAATGCCATACGAGTTGGGCTTGATGAACTTTAGAATAAGTACTTTATTTTTTTTGTGTTGCACTAGTTTAGGGGTATACACGACTATAAGAGCAGGATGGGCTTCTAATTCTAAATACTCTTTATTGGGGAGACTTCGAGCAGTAGCTCAAACCATTTCGTACGAAGTTAGGTTGGCTTTGATTCTTTTGTCTTTTATTTTTTTGATTGGTGGGTTCGACTTAGGATTATTTAGATTATATCAGCGAGATTTGTGGTTATTGTGATTTACTTTTCCGTTAGCTATAATCTGATTTGCTTCCTGTTTAGCGGAAACAAACCGGACACCATTTGATTTTGCAGAAGGAGAATCTGAATTAGTATCTGGCTTTAATACGGAGTATAGAAGAGGGGGGTTTGCGCTAATTTTCATGGCCGAATATGCTAGAATTCTTTTTATAAGTATATTATTTTCACTAATCTTCTTGGGGGGAAATTTGTTGAATCCTTTTTATTACTTGAAGCTAGTTATGGTGGCTTTTGCGTTTGTCTGGGTGCGTGGAACATTACCTCGTTTTCGTTATGATAAGTTGATATACTTAGCTTGAAAGAGATTTCTACCTGTAGCTTTAAATTATCTCGTTTTTTTTATGGGCGTAAAATCTTTGTGTTTTGTTTTGATACTTTAATTGTACTTTTTTAAGTAAAAGTTATTAGAGGATTCGAACCTCTATAGCGAGCTTTCAAAACACGTGCTTTCCTGTCAGCCAAATAACTTAATCTAGTATTTTATCTCACCAGATGAGGGTGAGTGGGTTAATAATGTAATATGAGAAATAAAGCACGGTTAGGATTTGTCCTGTAATAACATAAGGATCTTCAACAGGGCGAGCTCCAATTCATGTAAGTAGGAATACAATACTTACTAAAGATCAGAATATGGTCTGGTTAAGAGGGTAAAATGTAAGGCTCCGAAATTTAGCTGCATGTGTAAAAGGTAAGATGAGAAGAATCAAGATAGATATAACCAAGGCAATTACTCCCCCTAACTTATTAGGAATAGATCGTAAGATGGCATATGCAAATAAAAAATACCATTCGGGCTGGATATGGGCCGGGGTAACTAAAGGGTTAGCGGGAATAAAATTGTCTGGGTCTCCTAAAAGATAAGGGTTTAGTAAAGTTAATAAAATAAGGGCAGTTAGTATTACGATAAATCCGGTGATGTCTTTGAATGTAAAATAAGGATGGAATGGTACTTTATCTACATTTCTAACGATCCCTAGGGGATTGTTAGAACCTGTTTGGTGAATAAAAAGAATGTGAATGATTGTAGCTGCTGCTACAATGAATGGGAACAGAAAGTGAAAGGTAAAGAAGCGTGTTAGTGTTGCGTTATCTACTGCGAAACCTCCTCAAATTCATTGGACTAAATCTGGCCCAATATAAGGGATGGCCGAGAAAAGGTTAGTAATGACAGTTGCTCCTCAGAAGGATATCTGACCTCAGGGAAGGACATAACCAAGGAAGGCAGTTGCCATCACGAGAAGTAGAATTACAACTCCTACTGATCAGGCGTGAAGGTAAAGGAAGGAACCATAATAAATACCTCGTCCTGTGTGCATATATAAGCAAATAAAGAAGAAGGAGGCACCATTGGCGTGGAGAGTTCGTAGGAGTCAACCATAATTAACATCTCGGCAAATGTGAGCTACACTGGAAAATGCAAGGTCTACGTGGGCAGTATAGTGTATAGCTAAAAAGAGCCCAGTAACAATTTGGATTACTAAACATAAACCTAAGAGAGACCCAAAATTTCAAAGTGTAGAAATATTGGCTGGGGCTGGTAAATCGACTACTGCTCCATTTAGAATTTTAAATAAGGGGTGAGATTTACGAATTGGTATTGTCATTATTAAGATGATAAGCGTAAAGGACCAAAAAAAGTGTTAGTAATTTTTACAACTGCAATTAATGTTAGAAGTAAATAGAGTACAATAAATAGAGTAAGGTTTATAGTAGTATAATTATAAATGGTACTTAATAGTATAGGAGTAGAAGAAAATTGAGTATTACATAGTGAAGATTGCTGGATTGATATTGAGCTAGAGAGCATTAGAGGATCTAAAAATATAAGGGCTAAGCTAGTGAGAAGGATTAATAGTACAATAAACGATAATGACCCAGAAAATCTGAATGATTCGTTTGAAGCTAGAGAAGCAACATAGATAAATAAAACTAATATAGCTCCTAAAAAAATTAGAAAAAGAATATAAGAAAATCAGAAAGAATTTATTGAAAGACCAGCTGTAACGCAGATTATGATGGTTTGGAAAAGTAGTATAAGTCCTATAGCGAGAGGGTGTAATAGACGGGTAAAAATAATAGATGAGATGATGATTACAGGAGAAAATATAATGATTAGTGAAATACAGAGAATAGTTTAATAAAAATACCAGTTTTGGGGGCTGGTGATAGGAGGTAACTCTTTTCTCTGATGCTTTAAGAAGACTTATTACTTCAATTCCGATTTACAAGACCGGTGTTTTATTTAAACTATTAAAACTAATGTTAATCCTTGATTTTTATTATATTGTACCTGTTGTAAGAGTTTTATGCGGATTATGAGTATTCGTATCTAAGCGTAAGCATTTATTAAATACTCTCCTTAGTTTAGAATATATTATGTTGAGAATTTTTTGAATTATAAGATTACATTTAGCTAATATGGGTCATGAGAGTTATTTCGTCTTATTTTTTTTAACTTTAGCAGCTTGTGAGGGGGCATTAGGATTGGCACTTTTAGTGTCAGTAGTGCGTACTCATGGAAATGATTGCTTTAGCAGATTTAGCGTTTTACAATGTTAAAATTTCTTTTAGCGTGTGTAATATTGATACCGTTGGTAAATTCGTGGTGAGCTGTTCAGAGTTCACTTTTTATTATCAGATTTATTATAGGGGTGTATTGTTGTCATGATTTCAGTAGTTATATGATGGGATGATGTTTTAATATGGATTCTTTAGGCTATATCCTGATTCTACTGAGATTTTGAATTACCGCGCTTGTGGTATGTTCTAGACAAAAGGTATTAAAGGAAAATAATTATCCTTCTTTGTTTCTATTGGTAAATATTTGTTTGTTATTTTTTTTAATTATGACTTTTTCAGCGAATGATTATCTGTTGTTTTACATTAGATTTGAAAGTTCTTTAATTCCAACTCTAATTTTAATTCTGGGGTGAGGGTATCAGCCTGAGCGATTGCAGGCGGGTGTCTACATATTATTTTATACTTTATTTGCTTCGTTACCATTGTTAGTGTCTTTAATTAGTTTATATAATATAAGAGGTAGATTAACATTAGGATTAGTAGAAGGAGTAAGAGGAAATGGGTTTATCTCTTGCATTTGGTACGCAGTAACCGTATTTGCTTTTATTGTAAAATTACCTATATTTTTAGTGCATCTATGGTTGCCAAAAGCCCACGTAGAAGCGCCTGTAGCAGGTTCTATAATTTTGGCCGGGGTTTTATTAAAGTTAGGAGGTTACGGTCTAATCCGAGTTTTACCTCTATTTAGAGAAGCTAATAAAGAATTATCTTGATTATGAGTAAGAATTAGTTTAGTGGGGGGAGTAGTAGTAAGATTAATATGTTTACGTCAGGTGGATATAAAGGCTTTAATTGCTTATTCTTCAGTAGCTCATATGGGGCTTGTTTTATCAGGGCTAGTTGTGTTTGGTTGGTGAGGGTTAAATGGAGCTGTGGTAGTAATAATTGGGCATGGATTATGTTCCTCTGGGCTATTTTGTTTGGCCAATATAGTATATGAGCGAGTTGGGAGTCGAAGATTATTAATTAGTAAGGGGCTGATAAATTTTATGCCTAGAATAGCTCTTTGGTGGTTTTTGTTAAGGGCAGGAAATATAGCGGCCCCTCCTACTTTAAATCTGTTAGGTGAAATTAGTTTAATTATTAGAGTGGTATCTTGAAGAAAAATCAGAATGGTAGCAATTTCTTTATTATCTTTCTTTAGAGCTGCTTACACACTATATATGTTTTCACTGAGCCAACATGGTAAGTACTATAGGGCTTTATTTTCTTGCTGTTCGGGGAAAGTGCGAGAGTATTTAATTCTTATACTACATTGGCTGCCATTAAATTTGTTAATTTTAAAAAGAAGAAGTATTATATATATTCTTTAAGTTTAAATAGTTTAAATAAAACGTCGGTTTGTGGATCCGAAAATATGATAAAATTCATTTTAAATCGTGTTATGAATAGTTTCAATATATTTATCAAGAATGGTATTTTTGTTAAGAGGCTCTTTGAGTTGTGTTATTTATTCTTTACTCTGTTTAAAAAGAGGGCAAGCGTGGTTTATCGAGTGAGAGTTGGTTAGTCTAAATTCAAGCTCAATTGTAATAA
Organism: Penaeus japonicus; assembly: GCA_017312705.2. NCBI lineage: Eukaryota > Metazoa > Arthropoda > Malacostraca > Decapoda > Penaeidae > Penaeus > Penaeus japonicus. The sequence goes on along the minus strand of LC635856.1, from coordinate 7,938 downwards.
CTTTAATTTTAGATTGAATATCTTTTATGTTCCTGGGGTTTGTAATATTTATTTCCTCTATAGTGCTTTATTACAGAGGAGAATATATGTCAGGAGATAATAATATAAATCGATTTATATATCTGGTGTTGGCATTTGTTATGTCAATAGGTTTCTTAATTATTAGACCTAATTTAGTTAGAATTTTATTAGGTTGGGATGGCTTAGGGTTAGTATCATACGCCTTAGTAATTTATTACCAAAATGAAAAGTCGGCAAATGCTGGTATACTTACAGCTCTTTCGAATCGAGTTGGGGATGTAGCTATCCTATTGGCAATTTCTTTGTTTTTTAGATGTGGGGGATGGAATTTTTTGTTTTATGTAGAAAATATACCTAATATAAGATTAAATGGAGTTTTATGTGGGTTGGTGGTTTTAGCAGGAATAACTAAAAGTGCTCAGATTCCATTTTCGGCCTGGCTGCCGGCGGCGATGGCAGCTCCTACTCCTGTCTCAGCTTTAGTTCACTCGTCTACTCTAGTTACGGCGGGAGTGTATTTATTAATTCGGTTTAGACCTGCTTTGGAAGGACAAACATCTCAAATAATTCTTCTTTTATTATCAAGTTTGACTATATTTATAGCCGGGTTAGGGGCAAATTTTGAATATGATTTAAAAAAAATCATTGCGTTATCTACATTGAGTCAATTAGGAGTAATAATAAGAATTTTGTCATTAGGGTATGCGGATTTAGCTTTCTTTCACTTATTGGCGCATGCACTATTTAAGGCGCTCCTATTTATGTGTGCTGGGGCTGTAATTCACAGAGTGAAGGATTATCAGGATATTCGTATAATAGGAGGATTAGTATACCATATACCTTTGACGGGAATATGTATAAACCTTGCAAATCTTGCTCTGTGTGGAACACCTTTTTTAGCCGGGTTTTATTCTAAAGATATAATTTTGGAGGTAGCATTTATGTCACCTATTAATCTGGTGTCTTTTCTGTTATATGCTTTAGCAACCGGGTTAACCGTGTGTTATACGATACGATTGGTATACTATACATTATCGGGGGATTTTAATCTAGGTAATTTATACTCTGTAAGTGATGAGGGGAAAGTGATGACTAACCCTATAATAGGCTTAAGAGTAGGGGCTATTTTTGGTGGGGCTAGTTTGGCTTGATTAATTTTTCCTTGCCCCTATATAATTTGTATAAGACCTTTTTTTAAAACATTAGCTTTGATTGTAAGAGTAATTGGGGGAGTAGTAGGATACTTGTTAAATCTGAGTGCTGTTAGATATAAGTTGAATTCTTTGGATACTTACAAAACGGTCGTATTTTCAGGTTCAATATGATTTATACCTTATCTATCCACTTACGGAATTAGAAAAAACTTCTTGGGGAGTGGAGAGGCATACCAGAAAGTTGGAGATATAGGGTGATCAGAGTATTACGGGGGGCAAGGAATTTATTCGTTTGTTAGAAAAAGCTCTAAATATTTACAAGTCTTTCAGGATAATAGTATGAAGGTGTATATACTAAGTTTTCTTCTTTGGGTAATCGTGTTAGTATTTATATCAGTTTACTTACATAGCTTATATAAGAGCATTGCATTGAAGCTGCAAGGGAGGTAATTAATACCTGTAGGTATGTTCTAATTTATATGCAATGTTTTTAAAAGGATTATAACCTTTAGCTTTACAATGAAAATGTAATGTGTTCTTTACACTATAATAACAGGAACATAAACGGAGTTTAACCGCTTAAGGGAGAAGTTAGCAGCTTCTTCTTGATCTACCTGTTCCCTTGGTTAGAAGTTAGCTCCATTTCTATCATTAACAGTGATATGCCTCTTTTTGGCTTTAACCAATAAGTAAAGGTGAGTTAACACCAAGGGTCAGGCCGAAACTGAATGCAATTATTCGCTTTTTACTTAAGTTTGAAGTTAGCTTCTAGTGAAGCACCTTTTGAGTGCAAATCAAATGTCATTTTTGACTATAACTCCAGTAAGCTCATTCTAGAGCTCCTTGATTTCATTCGTGATAGAGTCCAATAAGTAAAATTAAAATGAATAGGAATCCGGTAAATGCTCAGGCAGAGATATTTGAAAAATTGATAATTATAGCAAGAGGCAAGAGAAGGGTAATTTCAACATCAAAAATGAGGAAGATAACTGCGATCAGAAAAAAGCGTAGGGAAAAGGGAAGTCGGGCGGATCCTTTAGGGTCAAATCCGCATTCAAATGGTGAATTTTTTTCTCGGTCTATAATTGTTTTTTTTGCTAGGAGCGAAGCAAGAATTATAACTACAGAACTAATAACAAGTGTAATAAGGATGGAAAATAACAAGATAATCATTGCCTTTTCTAGAGTTATTCTAGACCTTCTGGTTGGAAGCCAAATATACTGTTATACTAAAAAGGCAGCCTCCTCATCAATAGATAGAGATATAGAGGAATAATCAAACTACGTCAACGAAGTGTCAATATCAGGCAGCAGCTTCAAATCCAAAGTGATGGGCAGCTGAAAAGTGACATTTATATAGGCGGTAGAGACAAACCATAAGAAACGTTCTCCCAATAATAACGTGCAATCCGTGGAATCCGGTGGCAACAAAGAAAGTAGAACCATACACTGAATCGGCAATTGTAAAGGGAGCTTCGTAGTATTCTAGTGCCTGAAGGGCTGTAAAATATAATCCTAAAAATACGGTAACAGCCAGGCCTTGGAGAGCTTGAGAATGGTTAGATTCTATAATTGCGTGATGAGCCCAAGTAACTGTAGCACCTGAGGCCAGAAGAATTGCAGTATTAAGAAGAGGGATTTGGAATGGGTTAAAAGTTTGAATTCCGGCAGGGGGCCAGCATCTTCCTACTTCTACATTAGGGGAAAGACTTCTATGAAAGAAGGCTCAGAAGAATGAAAAGAAAAATAAAACTTCTGATGTAATAAATAAAATTATACCTCATCGGAGTCCAATAGTAACTGCTTTCGTGTGAAGACCTTGATAAGTTCCTTCTCGGGTAATATCTCGTCATCATTGGATTATTGTAAGAGTAGTTGCTAGAACTCCTAAGGCTAAAAGGTCTGGGTTAAATTGATGAAATCATTTAACTAGTCCTGTTGTTAATATTATTGCTCTAATAGACCCTGTGAGAGGCCATGGTCTTATATCAACTAGGTGGAAGGCGTGGTGTCCGTGGGATGATGTCATTAGTTGGGTTTATGTAACTTCACTAGCATATAAGGTACTCAACACTGCAAAAACATAAGATTGAATAACTGCTACAGCAGCTTCTAAGATAAGTAATAAGATTTGACCAATGATTAAGATAGATACAAGAGTTATAGATAATGAAGGTCCTGTTCTCCCGAGGAGGGTTAATAATAAATGTCCTGCAATTATATTAGCTGCCAATCGAACAGCTAAAGTTCCAGGTCGAATAACGTTTCTAATGGTTTCGATTAAGACCATAAATGGTATAAGCGGGCCCGGAGTTCCTTGGGGAACAAGATGGGCGAATATATGTTGGGTGTGGTTTACTCATCCGAAAATCATAAAGGCTAATCAGAGGGGTAGGGCCAGAGCAAGAGTTATGGTAAGATGACTAGATCTCGTGAAAACGTAAGGTAGGAGACCTAGAAAATTATTGAAGACAATTAATCTAAATAGTCTAACAAATATAAGTGTAGTACCTAGGTGGGAAGTTCCTAATAGAGTTTTAAATTCTTTGTGGAGAGTAGTTGAGACTATAGTTCATAGCAGAGATCACCGTGACGGTATAGCTCAATAAAGTATAGGTAAAAATAAAATTCCGAGAAATGTGGATAGCCAGTTAAGAGGTAATATTAACACTCTTGAAGTAGGGTCAAATACTGAGAATAGGTTTGTTATCATTTTCAAGTTATTTCTATTTTTTGGGGGGTTGAAGGAGATTTTTCAATTTTAGCTGGAACTTTAATGAAATAATTCAAGATGATGAATATAACAAATGTAGCAGAGAATATCAAGAATAAGTTTAATCATAATAAGGGGGCTATTTGTGGAATCGAAAAATATCATAGATTAATGATTATTTAAGCGTGACAGGCTTATGTTATTTAATTAACTAATTTTTCATTTCACGAGGAGTAGGCGTTAATTACTATTATAGGTTTAAAAGACCTACACTTACTTTCAGTCACCTAGTGAAGCTTCTCTGGCAGAAGAAATTCAGTTTAAAAAGGAGTTAACTGAAACGCTTTCAATTACAATTGGTATGAAACTGTGATTAGCCCCACAAATTTCTGAACATTGACCATAAAATAATCCTGGTCGGTTTATTAAAAAACTCACCTGGTTAAGTCGTCCGGGAATAGCATCAGCTTTAACTCCTAAGGCAGGAACTGTCCATGAGTGAATAACATCAGCGGCACTAATCAAAACTCGAATTTGTGTATTTATAGGGAGAATAGTACGGTTATCTACGTCTAAAAGTCGGAATCCATCTTCGGGAAGTTCATTCGTCGGGATCATATATGAATCGAATTCTACTTGTAAAAAGTCTGAATATTCATATCTTCAGTATCATTGATGACCAATTGTCTTCAATGTAACTCTTGGATTATTAACTTCATCTAGTAAATAAAGTAATCGTAAGGAAGGTAGGGCGATGAAGATAAGAATAAGGGCCGGAAGTACTGTTCATACAATTTCAATGGTTTGCCCTTCTAAAAGGAAGCGATTCGTAAAAGTATTGAAGAAAAGAGTTGCCATCATATAACCAACTAGAGTAGTAATTAAGATTAGTACTACTATAGCATGATCATGGAAAAAAATTAATTGTTCTATAAGCGGTGAAGCTCTGTCTTGTAAACCTAAATAACCTCATGTTGCCATAAATTTTCTAAAAGAAGAAAGTGTTCTTCCTGGTAGGAGCTTAAGTCCTATGCATCTGTCTGCCATTTTAGAAGTTAGTGATTAATGGAATTTCTATATAACTATGATCAGCTGGCGGAAGATTATGCTGTCATTCAATAGATGTTGGTAAGAATAGAGAGAATAATACAGGCCGTGCAGCAGTTAGAGCTTCTCATACAATGATAATAAATCCGAGGACAGCAATTAATGAAATTGTAGACCCAATAGATGAAACAACATTTCAAGCTGTGTAGGCATCAGGATAATCAGAGTATCGTCGAGGTATTCCATTAAGTCCTAAGAAATGTTGGGGGAAAAATGTAATGTTTACTCCAACAAATATAACTAAAAAGTGGATTTTTAGTCATTTAGGATTTAATGTGAGACCAGTAAAAAGAGGAAATCAATGAGCAATTCCTGCAAAAATTCCAAATACAGCTCCTATCGAGAGAACGTAGTGGAAATGGGCCACTACATAATAAGTGTCGTGGAGAATAATGTCAATCGAAGAATTCGCTAGAACAACCCCTGTTAATCCCCCCACAGTAAATAAGAAAACGAATCCTAACGCTCAAATTAATGATGGGCTATAGTTTAGTTGGGTTCCATGGAGGGTCCCAAGTCAACTAAAGATTTTAATTCCTGTAGGAACAGCAATAATTATTGTTGCTGATGTAAAGTAAGCTCGTGTATCAACATCCATTCCTACTGTAAATATATGGTGAGCTCACACTACAAATCCTAAAACTCCAATGGCCAATATAGCATAAATTATCCCTAGAGTACCAAAAGCTTCTTTTTTACCCGACTCTTGACTGATGATGTGTGAGATTATTCCAAAGGCGGGAAGAATTAGAATATAGACCTCTGGGTGCCCGAAGAATCAGAATAAATGTTGATAAAGGACTGGGTCTCCTCCACCCGCTGGGTCAAAAAATGAAGTATTAAGATTACGATCGGTAAGAAGTATTGTAATAGCTCCTGCTAGAACAGGTAAAGATAATAGGAGTAAAAGTGCAGTAATAAAGACTGCTCAGACGAATAACGGTATTCGGTCTATAGTCATACCTGTAGATCGTATATTAATTACAGTTGTTATAAAATTTACGGCCCCTAAAATTGATGAAACCCCTGCTAAATGTAATGAAAAAATTCCTAAATCTACAGAGGCCCCTGCATGTGCGATTCTAGCTGATAAAGGAGGGTACACAGTTCATCCTGTTCCAACTCCTCTTTCAACTATTCCTCTGGATAAGAGAAGAGTAAGAGAAGGAGGCAGCAGCCAAAAGCTTATATTATTCATTCGTGGGAATGCCATATCAGGTGCTCCTAATATTAAAGGAACTAATCAGTTTCCAAATCCTCCAATTATAATAGGCATAACTATAAAGAAAATTATAACAAATGCATGAGCTGTAACTACTACATTATAGATTTGGTCATCTCCAATAAGTCTTCCTGGTTGACCTAACTCAGCACGAATAATTAAACTAAGAGCAGTACCTACTATTCCTGCTCAGGCCCCGAAAATAAAATATAGCGTTCCGATGTCTTTATGGTTTGTAGAGAATAATCATCGTTGCGTTAGATAAAATGGCTGAGTTGTAGGCGATAGACTGTAAATCTATATACGGATGTTAATCCTTTTATCAGTGGCTTTGTAGTGGAAATTATAAGACGTCAGACTGCAATTCTGAAGATGCGTTAAACGCCGGAGCTTATCCACGAAATATTAAAGCTTAAGAGAATTTACTCCTTTTGGCAGCTTTGAAGGCTGCTAGTTTAAATAACTTAAAGCTTTTAAAGAATTAAGATGAACAAACTCGGGGCCAGGAGGCCAAAGAAGTTAGTGTATAAAATTGAAGGAGTGATATTGGAGGAAATAGCGGTTTTTATACTTCATTTGGTTTTGGGGCTGGAGATTGAAAGTGCTGTTATTGTGATTCGCAAATAATAAAAAAGCGTTAAAAGAGCAGAAGCTAATAGAACGGTTAAAATAATAAATATACCACTCGATACTATTTCTTGGATAATAATTCATTTAGGAATAAATCCAGTAAAAGGTGGAAGACCTCCAAGCGAGAGGAGAGATATAAATGTTAATATTTTTATTTCTGGAGAATAAGCTGAGTGATTAACAATATGAGAGATATGAAAGGCTTCTTGGAAACTTAGAAGAATCGCTACTGATGAGGAGATAAGGCAGTAGAAAGAGAAGTATAGAAGCCAATCAGTTTCTCTAATCAAAATCGCTGATATTATTCAAGCCATGTGGTTAATTGAAGAATAGGCAACAATTTTACGAAGAAATGTTTGGTTAACTCCTCCGATAGCTCCTACTAAAGCAGATATAATAATAGCTGCTGGAATAACTGGTAAAATATGATCGGATACAAGATATGATAATAAAGATAAAGGGGCTACTTTCTGGATTGTTATAAGAATAATTACTTGAGGCCACTGTAGACCTTCTATTACACTTGGAAATCAAAAATGGAAGGGCGCTGCTCCTGATTTTAGTAGTAAGGCAACGGTAAGAAGAAGAGTTGCTAGGTTATTTGATGATATTATAAAAGAGGCAGATATAATAATGACTGAGGAACCTAAGGCTTGAATGAGAAAGTATTTTAAAGCAGCTTCAGAAGAGTATTGATTGTTTTTTGAGGAAATAAGAGGAATAAAAGATAGTAAGTTTAATTCTAGCCCGATTCAAGCACCAAACCAAGAAGTAGATGAGATAGATAGGAGGGTTCCTAGTGATAAAGTGGAGAAAAAAAGAATTTGAGAGGAAGAGAGTAAAATTAAAAAGAGAGGGAGTATAACCCTCATAGATGGGGTATGAGCCCATGAGCTTACTTAGCTTATCTTTTTGAAACAAAAAAATAAACTGTGATATTAAATATACTCTGGTGTAAAGTGCACACAAAGCTTTGATCTTTGGGGGAATGGTGTCGATTCCATTGGGTGTAAAAAAAAGGAGATAATGAAGGTAAGGCTTGACTTACATATTTTACCCTATCAAGATAATCCTTTTTCAGGCACTTCATT
>BOPN01013003.1:0-7500 GCA_017312705.2 Penaeus japonicus | reverse complement strand
AAAAGTAATAATGAATAACCTTCAAGTAACAAATATATTATTAATTAAATAAATAACCAAGTGCTTTTCCGGGTCGATCAAAGTTTCCCTTTCATCTTCCTTCGTTCATATAAGCCCCACCCTCTTTCCCTTTTAACCAATCAACACCGCATACCCCCTCCATCAAACCAATCAACGACGCAGAGAACTTTCTCACTAACCAATCAGATTTTTTCCCCTCTCCCAAATAAGCCACAAGTATTATCAGAGTATACGTAAATCAGCAATAACTTTTTATGTAAATATTAGTGAAGAGAGGGGGGGAGAGAGGGGGAGAGGGAGAGAGAGAAAGAGAGATGGGCGGGGAGCGTGTATTAATAAATTGAAAAATTATGAATATAAAATCATAAATGTGGCACGTTTTCTTTAAATGAGATAATCTTAACGAAAAAATTGACATTTTCATCATTTTGTATCTAGACTTTATACTGCACCGCCATGTCAATGAAGTTGTTTATTGCAACTGTGCAAGCACATAAGAAGACTTTTGTCAAATTAGTTTTCTAATAGCCATGCATTCACGTTTATCCGCATCACTGCTACAATTGTTGGCAGTGACGCTACAATTTATACGACTGTGATTCTTCGATCTCAGTCTCTTCGACCGTTTAATACTCCACACAGAAAGTCAATTAGATGACTGAATTACTTTGGAATACAGTATGTGTAATGGCAATGGTCTTAATTCATGGTTCTAATGGGAACTGAATATATGTTGATATCAGAGGCTGTAAATCAACAGCCCTGACCAAAATGCAAGATGACTAGAATTAAAAGTCAAACTCATAATTTCCAATCACTTCTTAAGGTCTCCGCAAAGAACAGTGACGTCACACTGAAATGATCCAATCTGCTGGCAAGGTACGAGTGACACCATGCTTTCTAACCGGCACCCTTATTACGTAATCCTTTCAAATCACATACATCCTTACCATTAAGAAGCTTTAATCTGTTGCGAACTTTTCCTTGAGAATTACCCTTTTCTCGAGTTCAAAAGGAGTTTTTCAGAGCGAATGTAAAAGGGCGAGAAGAGCACCTCAAGTCCCGGTTTCCGCTCTTGGCGACTGAGACCCCCCTCGACTTCAGGGGTGGCTCATCTTGCGCGGACCTTTAGCTGCCTCTCTCTTCGAGTCTCAAAGAATGAAATGTAATAATGCAGGTCGTTGCCAAATTTTGTAAAGCAGGGATATTATTTATTCACAGAAAAAAATCAGAATGTACACCATAAATGTGCTTATTGATAATACATTAATACAGTAAGGCAATCAAATAAGCGTAGTTCAGCATGGAATGGCATAGTGTCACATTAAATGCTGATGAATAGCTGACACTGTAGATAATCTATTAAGCAGGTAAACATTAACGTATAATTTGATAAAACAAATTCAAATACATGGTGACATGTTTCCCTATGTCAAAATGCTTAATATTCTGGCATTCTTTTACAAAATGGTATGGGTTTTTACATTTTCGATTTGTATGAATGTATTTTGCCAGGAACAGTTCTACGGATATGTGTAAATAAATATATGACACCCACACCCACACCCCCAGACACACGGAAACGTATTTCCATATGCCGTGTTACAATAACTATACTGAGTAAATACCTCACCATTTCTACATTTGCTTGTCAAGTACAACGATTCTAAAACAAACACCCATTTTATTTCGGTGCAATAAGTCTAATTTGCGCAATTGGGCATTAATATAATCGGCATCTCATTATTCTAATTGAATTTACCGCATTATTTTTTGTCACAATTGTTCCCCTTTTTTGTTGAACACCGTTGAAACAATTAACTGAGCACCTAATTGACAACAGTAACCATAAGCAATAATGCTGCTTCTTTGTTTTTTTGTTTTTTTTCCTTTTTGTAATTTCACGCATGTATTTTTTAAATCATATTGTTCTCAAGGATATTATCATAATGTTGCTATCATCGAGGACTTTATAATTAACATTTTACATCGACAATAATGATAACAATAACAATGATGATGATGGTAATGATGATGATGATGATGATGATGATGATAATAATAGAAATTATAACGACGATATGATGATAAAAATAATAATAAAACCGATGACGATGATGATGATACTTATGATGACTATGATTGACGATCGTAATCAACTTTGTAATTAGTATTACGATGTATACATAAGATAATAATGATCAATACCATTATTATTTTAATCACAAGTATGTGTCGTTCAAATTATCCCCACGACCCATATAATGGTGAGAATCATCTTGACACATGCATATCATTAAAATATGCAATTAACAATATAACAACCCCATTGTCCTATTCGTTTTCCCCTTTAATCATTAGCCTAAGATCAACGCAGCTCAAAAGATAATTTCAAAATAGTATTTAATGATCCTCTTTGCGAGTTCCGACGAACGCCAATTAAGGATGTATTTTCCTCTTTGTCTTTAAATTCATTGTTCTTTAAGAATAGATAAATAGTGAGAGAGAGGAGCATACATTTAAAAATAAACCCTACGGGGAAATCCGCCATAGTTCATTATGTCCTTGGGTAGGTCCCCATATGGACGTTCTATTCCACCGTGGAAAATGTCGACATTGAACTGATTTTATGCTATTGTCCTTAAAAAAACACAGTTTCACCAGCTATACTTACGCAATATGCCCTTGCAACCATTAATGATCATCTCGAAAGTCTGAATAATGACTACGAGTGCTACACTGATGGATCCTTACAGTCTGGAAGCAGAGCAGGATGTTTTTATGTTGTATATGAAAACAATATTTTGCAGCACTAAGATTGTAGGAGGGTTCATGACTAGGCGAGCACTACGCAAACTGAGATGGCAGGAATAGTCATAGCCACAGACTTTCTGTTAACTCAAGGCTCAGGAGTAATTTTCTACGACTCGCAGAGTGCTCTCCAGGCTCTGAACACTCTTGATAAAGGTGCTGGAAATATCATAAATTATATAAGAATAAATGTACATCGCGGCAAGGAACGGGGCCATGTTATACATTTTGTGTGGATACCATCGCATGTTGGAATAACATGATCATGCTGATCGCCTAACAAGGGCAGCATGTGATAAGCAAATTGTGGATATAGACTTTGGCATACCTCTTGCTAGGATCTCATACATAATAAGAACCTCTAATAGGGAGGACTTGATGGAGCTAACAAACTCTCAAAGACCTGAAAGCTGTAGCATAAAACATTTTGACCAGTTTTCGCAGGAGAGATTCATTTATGGTTCATATAAGACAGGGGCGGGCAACCTCCGGCCCGCGGGCCAAATCCGGCCCGCGATGCAAAATATGCTGGCCCGCGATGCAAAATATGCTTTACATTGTATTTTGGCCCGCGAGAGTCGAGCTGCTTCTACCATCTGGCCCGAAATTCAGAACCTCGTCTCCTCTGTCATTTTTCCGCGACCACCTTCATGCTGACAGTTTTCCAAAATTATTGCAGCATGTTCAGCGCATCTTGGCAATGTTTGGTAGCACATACAGGTGCGAGCAATTATTTTCAAAGATGAAGTACCCAAAATCTCGTCTTCGCTCCCAGATCTCTGACCGCCACCTGAATGACGTTCTGCTGTTAGCTACCAGCACAATCGAACCTGACATGGAGGCACTTCTTTGTGAGAAACAGCACCAGGTGTCTCACTGATTGTAATACAATGCATTGCACAATTATAATTTCAAATATGGATACATGTTCATTTGTAATGATTAGCTACTCAGCTACTGTGTTATTATAATTATATCGAGTCAATTTACCTAACTGTGGACTCGTTGAGCAATTTAAGCAATTATATACCAAATAGGCTGCTTAGTAGCCGTTGTTCATTTGTTTATGATTTCATATTGATTTATTTTTCGCCATGAAAGGAAAGAGTTATTTTTATCACATATAAAAGGAATAGTTTGCTTCTTGTAAAACATAAATGATTAGTTTTATATGTTATTCACGAAAATAAAGTATGTATTGTATGCTGGGAATTTCACTTGACCTGTGGCCCGCTACCTTATCATAATAATCTCATCTGGCCCACGGCATGAAAAGGTTGCCCGACTCTGATATAAGACAAGAACAAGACAATGTGATATTGTGACTGCAGCAAGAATTAGACTTGGATACAGAATGTATTGATAGGTCAGTTCAGAATGCAATGTAGAAGAAACTAAATGCAGACTTTGCAACGAATAGTTTAAACGAAAACTTGAACATTAGATTTCAGAGTGCCATATGATATAATCTTTCGGGCCACCTAGCATGAGTTAAGCAGAGTTATGTAATTATTTCATAGCATCAACTGTACTAGAAGATCTACTTATGCTATATCCGAAATTCTGTATGTAATATCCTATTACAGCATATATCAAATGTCTATTCACAGTTGATATACTATAGAATATAATAATGTTACTACTTTAATTTGCAATACAATTTAGCAGCAATGTCATGACTCAACATCAATATATCAAAGGTTGCCCATGCCTGTGCAGTTAGCCAGGGTGGGAAATAAAGACCTAAACTAAAGCTTCCGCCCCCCCCCCACCCCCCACCCAACATAAAAAAGTACACCTATTTGTCCATTCGAGTAATACACTTCTACTCTAATTAGTAAGCCTCTTAAGACCTTGGAGTATCATGCGGATTGAACGTGTCACTGAGATGCTGTTAATGCTATTCAACATGAATAGCATTAACAGTTGGAACATCGATATCATATTAGCAATCTGACACAAAATGCTTTCTAGACAATGGACTCTGTGGAAATTGAATATAAAGTGTACTGCAGAACTTAATTCTAGCCTGCCTTAATGTTGTATATTCTCATTAAAATATCTTATAAAAATGCAGAACTTAATTCTAGCCTGACTTAATGTTGTATATTCTCATTAAAATATCTTATAAAAATGCAGAACTTAATTCTAGCCTGACTTAATGTTGTATATTCTCATTAAAATATCTTATAAAAATGCAGAACTTAATTCTAGCCTGCCTCAATGTTGTATATTCTCATTAAAATATCTAATAAAAATGCAGAACTTAATTCTAGCCTGACTTAATGTTGTATATTCTCATTAAAATATCTTATACAAATGCAGAACTTAATTCTAGCCTGACTTAATGTTGTATATTCTCATTAAAATATCTTATACAAATGCAGAACTTAATTCTAGCCTGACTTAATGTTGTATATTCTCATTAAAATATCTTATACAAATGCAGAACTTAATTCTAGCCTGTCTTAATGTTGTATATTCTCAGTAAAAAAATCTTATAAAAATGAATATACTAAGTTTACATAATCTTACAAACTCCCAAAGGCTTGAAGACCAGTAGCACAAAGTAAGAGTCAACACGCGATCGCAATATCTCGAAGTGGCTCACAAATGGGCCAAGCAAGAGAGTGTAATGTTGGAAGTGAGATCTTGTTTAGCAACACCAATGCCTTCAGAAAATTTAGTATTGTAATAATAAGGTCTTTGGTAAAATACAAATTGAAATCAATATACCCAAACGTTGGCCATCCCTCGTTGGCCTTTTACTATAACTACATTCTAACTTTTTATGAACGTTTTACTATTTCTATCAACTTTGAATAACTCAAATCTCCATCATTCTATTAGATTCTAATGAGCTTACTCATAGATGCGTTTCTCTGAAGAATGGTATACGGCACAGGATTATGTTATAACAACGATGACAATAACGATAATACATAATAATAATAATAACAATAATAGTTTAAAATACATGATATCAAGACTAGTGATATGGTAGTTTAAAATCAGTTAAGAAAAATAATACACGCAGTATTAGCCAATAACACGAAAAAGTTTGGATATTTGATATCGATATAAACTAAGAAAATACGAACGCAGCGACAACACACAATTACGGATGTATCTTACTATTTGTCTTTATATGCATTGTTCTTTTAGCTTCATTAAAACGAAGTTCACTGTACATCTACCCCCACCCCAAAAAAGTGTACCTATTAGCCCACTCGAGCAATATACTTTTACGCTAATTAATAAGCATAACATATAAATGCAGATCGACAAGCTTAGTGTGAGGCTGCAAGACTACTGATTCATGCGTCTGTCAGTTTCTCTTTGCACAGGACTCCAGAAAATCTTTCTAGATATACGAGCGGCACTTCAGGATAAGCATTGATTTCTGTTGATATATTCATTTCATTTTTTTCTTATTTTTTAATCTTCTGTTTGACATTTACTGTATCCAGACGACCATCTTTCTAACCGATTTTTTTTATACAGAAGAACTGATTCATAGTTCTTATACAAAGGAAAGAAATCTGACTCATGCATTTAATTATCAATATCAAATATCTGTTCGCCTCCGTGAGCCTAAATCATGTAAATAATTTTCTTGCATGATGGCAATATCGAGCAAAACTATTTTCAGAACGATGAGCGGATAATTGTGAAGCGAAACAGTATTTGACTCTAATCTGTCAGTCAGTGTGCGGATGTGGCTTGATTTCACACATGCCTTCTAATTCTCCTGGGAGATAGGTAGTTGTCCTATATCATTGTGTTTTCCCTACTGGCAGAATTCATTTGAATAAGAATGAATGATGTAAAAGAAAAAAGAAGAAATAATAATAAAATAAAAAAAAATATGATGATGAAAATGACAATGGTGATAATACTAACATCAACAATAATTATAACGCTAAGTATTAAGGAAACAATTAAATAAAACTCTACTGATGTTCCTCAATTACAACCATCCACACAATGTCGCACACAAACACGCATTAGCACCTCACTGTGCATGTCTACCTGTCTCACTGCTCAAAGAACAAAAAGACATTGCCACCGCCAAATATAACAGATAAGCCAACTCCTTGAAGATATCATATGTCGTTGCCATTGAAAGGCAAGATAAGCTGTCTTATATTCATCCTGGGTTTATCTAATGTATTCGATCGATATTCCGGGTCTTGCATGACGAATACTTCCTTGTGGGATGCAGATCTTCCACTGTTGGTGATGGGAATGTTGTCTGGTATTGAATCGATGGTCTACTGATTCAGTGAACTGTTGGGTCTCTGTATATACCTATAAATAAATATATACAAATAAACATACGTGTGTGTGTGTATGTTTATATGCATCTGTATGTATCTTTATCTGATTTCCTATTTTTTTCTCACCTTTATCTATATCCCTTCCCCTCACTTCTTTGCCTATTATCTCCCTCTCATTTCACCTCCCTTATCTTATCCCTGAGTCTCTCTATTTGTCCACCTCTAATTCATCCCCTTTTATGTATCTCTCCCTATCTATCTACCTATCTCTCTTTTCCCCTCTTCCATACGTACCAAAAATAATATCAATAAAATAACAAAGAAACCCCCAGCCGACCCTCTTTCCCTCTTCAGACTCTTCCACTACCTCTTCCTCCATCTCCTCTCT
>BOPN01013001.1:2500-10008 GCA_017312705.2 Penaeus japonicus | reverse complement strand
AAAAACGCAGTAAACAAAAGTGACATAATATTTTATTCTAGATAGTTCACCACATCCCTTCACAATAGTTCCTTTTCTCCTCCTGCCCCCCCACCTTCAAAAAAAAAAAATAATAATAAAAAATAAAAATAAAATATATATATATATAGGCTGGGTCACTTTCAGAACCAATTAAGCAACGTGTGGTTCTGGCCTGAGTGTTTGTCGGCTGCAAGGAAAGCTTTATCCTCTATGTCTTTGACACAATAGAATAGATGTTTATTGGGTTCTGACTTTTTCTATCTATCCGATCTATCTATCTGTGAGGTATGTCGGCTGTTATGTAATCATCGGGCAGAAATATCTGTTTCCTCGTCTGTTTCATCTGCCTTTATCCATGTACGTAATCAAATCATCTACGTTTAGCCATGCATATAAATTCTTGCAATTCTTAAATCCGCACAAATCGATATATATATATTCAGAACACCCATTTTCTCTGCGTCTCTGCTTGCCTGTCTATCGACCGATCTATCTTCCTGTTCGGTTGACCTTTCCCTTGTGATCTCATCCATTGCGGTGATTAAATCTTTCTTTTTAAAACTCAGAATAATCACACATTGGGGAATATGTCATCCGTGTTTCAGTGCTTATGTGATGTCTCGTGTGATTGCTTTGATTAGGTAATAGTTGATCTTCTCTAATTTTCTCTTTCTCTCTCTAACTATTTCTATCTATCTATCTATCTATCTATCTCTTTCTCTCTCTCCCCCCCTCTCCTTCATCGGTCATGTTCAGATCGTAAAAAAATGATTTAATTATCTGTTTATTTGATTGTAGGGCTGACTCTCGTGTTCAACGGATACACTACCAAGTAATTGAGAGCGGGAGTGACCGATATATATATATATATATATATATATATATATATATATATATATATATATATATATATATATATATATATATATATATATATATATATATATATATATATATATATATATATGTATATAATTTACTGTCATTTACTGTGATTGGTATAACGGAGAGGGATAGATATATAAATAGACGGATCGAAAATAAGATAGAGAGAAGGATTTATATGTATATATATATATATATATATATATATAATATATTTGTATATATATATGAATATATATATATATATATATATATATATATATATATATATATATATATATATATATATATATATATATATATATATATATATATGAAGAGATTAAAGAGAGAGAGAAAGAGAAAAAGAGAGAGAGTGATAGAGAGATAAATAGATAGAGAGAAAGAGAGAGAGAGAATGAGTGGAAGGGAGAAAAAAAAAGAGAGTGAGTCTGCCAACGGGAGATACATACTAAACCTACAAGCTTTAACACACTACACAGTCACTCCTACATTGACATAAACCATCAGAGAGTGTGACCACCTTATCCTCCTCTCAGCTAATGTGAGAGGATTCCAAAGCAATATTGAGGATATCCCTTTGCAGACTTGTGATGCTCTATAAGCCCTGCCTCACTCCTATAGAGACCTTCATTAGTTTGACGGTCAATTCTGTGGATATTCTAAATGACATAACGAGAACACACACACACACACACACACACACACACACACACACACACACACAAAGATTTATTTGTTTTCGATAAATGTAAAACGATTTACCTCTATGAGTAGATGTTCTTTAGGCTTTTGGGTGCCTGGCAAAGATACTGCCTCATGTTGCATATATTATCGTTGTAATGATGTATTCCTACGCCTCATAGGCATATTTATCGAGGGATTCTATTGTCACCAACTTGCCTGAGAACACCATGAACTAGAGAACGTATGACGTACGGAGTTTCAGTAAAGAAATCGATAATATCTGATGGAATATCACCGAATAAAAGTTTTTCACGACTGCAACTCAGATAGCAAGGCTTGTCCATTTACAAGAAATCATGTAGAGTCAAAGTAAGAGTTCAGGTCCGCGCATGCGCTGAAATCCAGAAACACAACTAAGGAACAAGAAACAATATTTTAATTCAAATTTGTATGGGCACTTCACATGAATCTAGAAAATATAAGGATAGGAGCAAATATATGGATTCTAAGAAAGACTCCCTTTAGCTTGTCTCTGTGGAAGTCAGTATCTTTGAGAAGATCGTATTAAATAGAATGCCACACTTTTTTAATCTAACATATTATATAAGCAGGTTAAAACAACTTGGAAATATTAGCTTCTAGTCTTCTAATCCCTTTGACTTCTGTATTTAGCAGAATGAGACATAATGAAATAAAATCCAAGCTGTAAGTCTTTGTCTCAGTGGGGCAAGTTTGTGTCTGCCTCTAAGAAGTGAACAACCGAAGTTCAAAGTACCCCATGGCAGAACAAGCATATGTTCATCACAGGTTAGCTTAAATGCACATGTGATAAGCAAGGCTACCGTTAAACGCATCAAAGAAACTGATAAAAGACATTAATTTTGATGCCAGATAATTAATCTTATGTCAGTAAATAAACAGTATATATATAGCAAAATTTACAACAGGAATAGCACTCACGTTAGTTAAAGAATGTAGCTTTTTTGGTGTGATAATCGATAGTAATATAGGTAAATAGATATATAGATAGATATGGTTAGATCGATATGGATGAATCATATCCATAAATATATATATAGATAAATGTAAATATATATTGATAGAAATAGATAGATAAACAAATAGTCATACAGAAAAGGAAACAGATACATAGATAGATAAGGAGAAAAAGAGAGTGAAGCAAAATGAAAGAGAGCACGAACGAAAGAACAAAGATAAGAAAGACAGGGAGCGTGTGTGTGTGTGAGAGAGAGAGAGAGAGAGAGCGAGACCAAAAAAAGGAAAAGACAGAGAATAATAATAATGCTAATGGCGCATATATCCTTTTATGCGTCAAGAATAATCTTCATAATGTAGTCATAAAATACGTAGACATGTAACTTAGAGTAATGCAGCTGTTTTGGGGTTATACATCAGCAGAATTGATGATATATGTTTCCCCAAACGGTCGTTTCATTGATCTAGATGGTAATAAGCCTGTTAAACTCCGAATATGAACGCGCGGAGGGAGAAAAGTATTTATGTATTTATATATCTGCACGGTTATCTATATCTATAGTTATAGTCAAGGAGTTTCTCTGTCTATAGTCATATCTATGATTATTTGTATACGTACTGTAGACACATGCAAGTTCTCTTTCCCTTTCCTCTCCCTCCTTTGATCCCCCCCCCCACCCCACCCACGCACACACACACGGACACACACACACGCAGTCACACTAACCCACACAGACATGCACGGGAGATAGCGTCCACTTTCAAAGAGACGATAACTATGAGGAACATCTTCGGGAGAGGATTTAGGTGACTTGGGTCTTTTCTTTTATAATTCTTGGTTCATGAGAGATGTGTGGACGTATGTATATATGTATATATAGTATAGTATGTGTATAGATGTATAGATGTATATATAGTATATATATGTACACACACACACACACACACACACACATATATATATATATATATATACATATATATACATATGTATATATATAGATATATATATATACATATATATATACATATATATATATATATATATATATACATATACATATATATATATATATATATATATATATATATATATATATACATATATATACATATACATACATATATATATACATATATATATATATATATATATATATTGTTTGTATGTGTGTGTGTGTGTATATGCTTGTATGTGTGTTTGTAAGTGTTTGTGTGTGTGTGTTTGTATGTATATGTATATATATATATATATATATATATATATATATATATATATATATATGTATGTATACATATATACATATATGTGTATACACACACACACACATACACACGTATACACACACATACACACGTACACACACACACATGTGTATATATATATATATATATATATATATATATATATATATATATATATATATATATATATATATATATATGGATTTGCCTATGTATATATGAATATCCAGAGCTAGACTAAAATATGCATCTAGTGAATAAACATGTTTATAGAGAGTTTACCAACAACGGAACACGAATTCGAATAAATGTATTCTCAATAATTCCATGTCTGTATAATATTCATGCAAGTTTTAATATCAAATGTGATAGCGTTAGCGCATTGGAACATACGAATACTTTGTAGTTTTCTAGTAATAAAAACAATAATTAATTTCAACTACTAGTTCTCGTTAGTGCTTTCCAGGGAGTATAAATATCTATTGATAAAATAAAAACAGATCATGTCTACAACCGCCAGAATGGAATTTGTGTTTGAAATGTGGAATTTGTAGCGAATCATATTTCTAGTTATTCTCTTATGAATTACCATTTAACAGATTCGGGATATATTCTATTGTGTCCGTTGGCATTTAATAAAAGAGAATTCCTAACATATATGGGCTTAGGTCAGATGATGAAAAAAAACAAAACAAAACAGTCAGACATTGAAAAAGGCCACATTAATAAAGCATCGCACATCGAATATGCATTTGTAACTACGTAGGCTCATCAAACACGAATAAAACTGTAAAATTCATTATAGATATCTATTGAATTACAAAATTTTGAATGATCCAACGCTAAGCATCGTAGCATGGAACATAATTCAATTTATAGCTTTAACTTGTGCCTCGGTGCACGGTTGATGCACAGAAATGCAGATAAACTTCTTATGATCAACGAACTTCAGTGTCAGTTCATTAAACAAGTTTTAAATTGAATGAGTCACGCATAAATATGCCCGAGAATATAATTCATAATGTGCTTATATTCGGGTAATATTTGTAACGACAGAAAGAAAGATAGATAGATAGATAGATATAAATATAAGTAGATAGACAGTTAGATATAGATATACAAGTAGACAGATTGATAGATATACAAGTAGACAGATTGATAGATGGATAGATACATAGAGAGAGAGAGAGAAGAGAGAAAACAGTTATAAAGATATTTAATTACCTGAATGTTTATAAGAATGCATGGTACAAGTAGATATAAAATGGAGAACAAATGACAGTTAATGGAAAGTGTGCATAAAACGAAAAATACAAACATGAGATGAAGAATAAGCAAAAATGAAATATAAAATAGAATTCAAGAAAGTTTATAAAGACTGCCTGTAATAACAGATAGTAAAAAGAATGGAGATATCTTTTGAGATGATGACGTTAGTGAAGAAGCATTTTGACTTGATGATTTTGACACCATGGTATAATATACAGTGGTGATACTAATCATACCCAAGAGGGGGTAATTTCAGTAAGCTACTATCTCTCAGTGAATGTCTTTGATTCCTTCTGTTATGAAAAAGAGAATCATCATTGATAAAAAGAAATTTAGATAGTTTAGATAAAACCTTTTTGTTCACATATAAACTTCATGAGTATGGTCATATTGATCTAAATCCACTTTGGTTTTCCAGAAACATTTTTAGGTTTTAGGTGGTTTTAGGGCAGTTTTGTCAACTGATCCATAAACCGCATTGTAATATGTCATATGTGAGTATATAAAAGCACAGTATTTTTGTCTGGCATCAATGGTTATGACTGATTTTCTAACGTGATAAGGGATGCCAATTTGACAATTTGCGATTTCACATGGTATATATATGTTTTTTTTTTCCAGTTTAAATTCTTTTCCAGAATTACTTGCAAAAGTTTTGTGTTCATAATTTTTAAAGAATTCTGTAGAACTTATTTGAACAGTTGATAATGCAAGAGGAAGGGCTTTATCTTATTAAAGATTATAGCGTGATATTCTTTTAAAGTCGGAGTGAGATAATCACAATTTAACCATCTATTGGTTATGGTTAATTTTTTATTAGAAATGTCTACTCTTTCTTGAATAGATCTGCCTAAGATAAACATATTTCCATCAGTATATAATAGTCATTTAAAGCAAGTACAAGCATCAACAATATCATTAATGTATAACAAAAACAACAACGTACCTAACAGTAAACCTTGGGGCACCCCATGCGAAATAGTAACTCGGAAAAGGAGAGGTCTTTGAATGTTACAAACTGTTTACGGTTGATAAGGTAAGATTTAAACCAGGATTGTGCAGTTTTTTTCCGAACAACAACCCATGGTTTACTGTGTCAAAAGCTTTTGTTATGTGTAAACAAGGTGACAACATAATTTGATTCTCATAAAATTATTTGTATATATGATTGGTGAACGGTGGAGTGACAGTTTCAATTAAAAGCCTTTCTCGAAAACCAAACTTTGAATTAGATAGAATATTTTGTTTAGTTAGAAAGGATTCTAGACGATTATAAATCAAGCTTTCCAGTAGTTTGCTAATAACATTTAAAATTAAGACTGACCTATAATTCTGGATTTTATTTATTTCTCCAGCTCTGAAAATCGCCTTAACTTTCTGTTTATCAGGAAATATACCAGATACAGCTAAATAATTATTCAGATGCAACAAAACTGTAAATGTTGAAGTAACTGGCGATGATAAGTGGATTTCTAATTTCAAATCTATTTTACCTTCACTGATTGAGAATCGTTTGCCATAGATCTGTTTATAATGGAACTGATATTATTCCCAGGCGTTTTGCTATTATTATCATTATCTTTGAGCTTTTCCAAGTATTATTTACGCTATGCAGTTGTGACGACACAAGTAAGGTAGTTACGCATATGTCATATATGTGATCCATTAACATCAAATGAGCGGTTACTGGGGTAAAATCTTTATTGATAAATGAATCTAAGTTTGACTCATTTGATTCGCGTTCAGGGTAGATGAAGTCTTCTGGTGTGGGGAAACATGGTAGGAAAACATTTCAGGAGCTGCCCGGGCTTAAGGGCAGTATTGTTTCATGGCGTTTGCGGAGGTGGAGTCCGTAAAAAAGAAAGTGGGTAGTCTAGAGGGACACGAAGCTCCACCACGAAAAAGTAAGTCATTGTGAGGTCGAGATGCGCATGCTTGTCACTGCTGATCATGGCCACCGACGGGTAGACAGCATTCCTCTGTCGCTGGTGCCACGCAGCTTCCGCCTCTTCCTGAATACAACGTCGCGATCAGTAATGGAAGCGAACTTAGCTACGTTGCCCAGAGAGGGTCCTGGCGTGCGAAGTGCGTTTTCTAAACTGGTGTTCAGGCTGTTTTTTTTTTTTTTTTTTTTCTGCGAGTAGGAGTTTATTCAGCTGACCTCATAACCACTACGTCATGATCTTACTGCGAATGTCCAGAAATATATCCACTGAACGTAACAGGTCTTAGGGTAGCTTATTCAAATTTCATACCTTAAAAATAATGTCTTCCCTATCCACCATTACACGAATTTTAGTCAAAAGATGTACTGTAATCTTATGCAACTGGCTGTGAATTACGGCCTATGAAGAATCTTCAAAGAAAAACAAATATATAGTTACGAAACGTTCTGCGGTTTCAGG
>BOPN01012999.1:0-5000 GCA_017312705.2 Penaeus japonicus | reverse complement strand
TTCCTTTCTACGTCATCCCTATGGCGTGCATTATCTAACACGAAAGGAACGATGCTTTTTATTGATAATGTTTACTCATATTTTTTGGATATGTATGACACATGAAAAAGATTTCTTTGAGAAAGGGTTGGGGTGGGGGTGGGGGTGGGGGTGGGGGAGGAGGCATTGCTCTTGCTATGTAGCATGTGAACTCATCGCTCTTACCAAACAGAATTATAACATGCCAGGCTTTGCATGTACTGTAATCATCATATCAATATCAACATTTATAAAGAACGATGATAATAAGGATAATGATGATTATAATAACAACAATCATAATAACAACAGCAATAACAATAGTGCTAATAATAATAATGTTCTTATCATCATCATCATTATCCTCCTCTTCATCACCATCACGCATATCATCAGTAGGATCATCATCATTACCATTATCATCATCCTCATTATTATTTTAATGATTACAATGGCTATGACAATGAAAATAACAGTGAAAATCCATAATGATATTGATGACTATGGCAGCAAAATCATCATCATTATCAACGTTAACAATGATAATATAAACAATAACTATTAGGATATTTTATAAGTAAATACACATACAATCCATATCTAGATTATGTATTACATATACATACAGAGATGTAGTATATACATATATTTCTCTCTCTCTCTTTCAATTTATCTATAGCCAGATAGATATATAATTAACCATACACCCATAAAACATAAATCATTTCGAAAAAGGTAATACCTCACAATAATGCTGAAGCTAAAATTCCTACTCTTGTCAAGTGGAGCGAGCTGAATGACGTCACACAAGCATTGCCGCCGGAATACAGCAGGATAAAAAAATAATAATAACTTTTAAATCACCGTTTTTTATCCTTTATTCTTTGACTGTGGCTTCAGCATTATAGACATATTCTAGATAACTAATGCAATAGGAACTTATTCTAGATCAGCGATTTATATTTCAATAAGGCTGAAACCATGCCTATTAAAAATCCTAGTTGTACACTTTGGGGATAGTAATAACTTTTTACTTTGTTTATATATGAATCTAAAATTCAGGCCACAACACCACCCACCTCAGTGCTTTTGCATGAAAATAAAGAAATTAGTTTATTTTTATCATACCCAACTACAAAAGAACACCGTCGAAAATGCAGAATGAAAATATGTGGGCTATGTTATTATACCAGTATGTAATCAAACATAGCCATAGATACTGAGCACGCTACAAGCACGGATGATAGGGAGGGAAAAGACTTATGCTTGCACTATTGTGATGTTTATGTAATGGGTTTCTATTATATAATACTTGAAGGCATCCTCTAGCTGCCGTAGTATGTCTAAGATGAGCTTGATTGAAGAAAAGAAAAGCACCATAACTGCCATTGCCTTGTTGATCAAGACACAACATCCTTAATGATAAGGATAACATTCTTATTATCTTCACTCTCATTATTTTTCTTTCCATTTTATAGTCATTCTATAGCTCCTATAACTTTCATTAGTGATCTGGTAGTATGATATAAGTCTGAATCCATATAGATTTATAGACATTCATGGTTGCCATCATTTATAGCATCAAGATTAGGTCACAGATGTAAGACGCCATCAATGACTGCAATTAATCAATTAATGTTTATACATCTTATAATTACTTGTTTTTGTAAATAAGTGAAGTAGGTCAATACTTCTTATTAATGTTTTCTATTATGTGGTAAACACAACACAATAAAATATACAAAGATGAAGTAGAAGAAGAAGAGGGAAATTGTAAGGAACCAAGGTGAAAATGAGAATAAGAAAGAGAAAGAGAATGAAAAAGAGTATGGAAATGAAAATGAAAAAGAGAAAGAGAAAGACAGAAGAAAAAAAAGGAAGGAGAAGAAAAGACGAAGGAGGAAAAGGCGAAGGAAAAGGAGGAGAAGGAAGGAAAAGATGGAGGAGGAGGAGAAAGAGGAGGATTATAAGGGGGAAGATGAGGGGGGAAGAGAATTATGAAGAATAAGAATAAGAGGAGGATTAAGAGAAGAAAAAAAAAAGAAAAAAGAAAAAAAGACAAATAAAGAAAAAAAAATAAAGAATAAACAGAGCAACACCACATCAACTAAAATACAAAACACAGTGATGGCTGCCCAATAACTACTTCATTAATTCAAAGCACGGACGTGACTCTTCACATCAAAATGCAAATACAATGCAAGAGGATGAAAAGAAACTAAGTACAGATGAACAAATTAATTGTCTGTTAATGCCACACGGCTAGCGACCCCTATCGGTGTCAAATCAGATTATGCATTTTCTCCCACAGTCAATAGATGGCAGCACTTTTAACTTTCCGTGATTTTTTTTATAGACATTCCTCCTCTTCTTGAAATCGTGTTTAACTAATAAATATAGTAATATGTATATTCAGCTTCAACAATGAACAGTGGAAGAGAGAGTCATGGTCAAATAGGAGCGTGTTAGTTTCAGGTTTGGTCTTATCATTGCCACTCACTGAAGCTTTTAGAACCATTATTATTTAATAGATTTATGTTTTTTTTTAATTTGTAAGGCAAAGTAGAGAGGTAGAGAGAAAGAGGGATAGAGAGAGGGATAGAGAGAGGGATAGAGATAGATAGATAGATAGATAGATAGATAGAGAGAGAGAGAGGGAGAGGATGAGAGAAAAAGGGGAGAGAGAGAGAGAGAGAGAGAGAGAGAAAGAGAGAGAGAAAGAGAGAGAGAGAGAGAGAGAGAGAGAGAGAGAGAGAGAGAGAGAGAGAGAGAGAGAGAGAGAGAGAGAGAGAGAGAGAGAGGATGAGAGAGAAAGGGAGAGAGAGAGACAGAGAGAGTGAGTGAGAGAGAGAGCGAGAGAAAGAGAGAGAGAGAGAGAGAGAGAGAGAGAGAGGGGGAGAGAGAGAGAGGGGAGAGAGAGAGTGGAGAGAGAGAGAGGAGAGAGAGAGAAGGGAGATAGAGACGGGAGAGAGAGAAGAGAGAGAGAGGTGAGAGAGAGAGGGAGGAGAGAGAGAGAGACTTGAGAGAGAGACTTGAGAGAGAGAGGAGAGAGAGAGGAGAGAGAAAGGAGAGAGAAAGGAGAGAGAGAGAGAGAGAGAGAGAGAGAGAGAGAGGGGGGTGAAGTTGATAGATAGATAGATAGATAGAGAGAGAGAGAGAGAGAAAGAGAGAGAGAAGAGGGGGTGAAGTTGATAGATAGATAGCTAGATAGAGAGAGAGATAGAGAAAGAGAGAGAGAGAGAGAGAGAGAGAGAGAGAGAGAGAGAGAGAGAGAGAGAGAGAGAGAGAGAGAGAGAGAGAGAGAGAGAGAGAGAGAGAGAGAGAGAGAGAGATAGAGATAGAGAGAGAGAGAGAGAGAGAGAGAGAGGGGGGGGGGGAGAAAGAGAGAGAAAGAAAGAAAGAAGAGGGGGTGAAGTAGATAGATAGATAGATAGAGAGAGAGAGAGAGAGAGAGAGAGAGAGAGAGAGAGAGAGAGAAAGAAAGAGAAAGAGTGAGAGAGAGAGATAGAGATAGAGAGAAACAACGAGAGAGCGAGAGGAAAACAAAGTGGCAGAGAGAAAAAGAAAGAGAGAGAGAGAAAAGAAAAAAACTAGTTCAAACCAATGAACAAAGGTATAGTTACATTACCAGATGGAAATAGGAAAAACAAAAGGACACAGAGAGAACAATTCTTACACAAGTTATGTCGGTCAATGCAACGAGTATTATTTTGAGAACATGTAATCACGGACACATCATACTTACCCTAATCAATAACATGAATACCTCTTTAAATGGCATTCGAGCCTATTACATATATATAAAAGCCGTATACTTAATTACGAAATCACATAGCATTTAGGCCTATCAGCGAGTTATTTCCCGTGTACACCATTACGAAAAGAGGAAAAAGTAGCATTTCTTCCCATTGGAATTTCGCTAAACTTTACACAAGACAAAAATACAATAGGAGGTGCAGGGGGAATCGACCATCGGAGACATCACAGAAATAGACACGTGACAGGTGACAGGGGACAGATGACAGGTGACAGGTAAAGGCCTTTAAGAAGACGAGGGGGATGAGACAGGTGGCTTTGTCTCAAAGGGATGGCTTAGAGACAGCTAACAGGAAGATAGAAACATTATTAATAGGATCTAAAGCGCGATATACATTATGGGTGTTGCTGGATGAAGTTCAAACTCGCCGATGGGAACATTTGGGAGCGGGTGGGGGATGGTTGAATAGGGTGGGAGCCGGTGGGAATGGGTGGGAGCGGGTGGGAGTGGGTGGGGGAGGGTTGAATAGGGTGGGATTCGGTGGGAATGGGTGGGAGCGGGTGGGAGTGGGTGGGGGAGGGTTGAATAGGGTGGGAGCCAGTGGGAATGGGTGGGAGCGGGTGGGAGTGGGTGGGAGCGGATGGGGGAGGGTTGAATAGGGTGGGAGCCGGTGGGAATGAGTGGGAGCGGGTGGGGGAGGGTTGGAGAGGGTGGGAGCCAGTGGGAATGGGTGGGAGCGGATAGGGGAGTGTTGGAGAGGGTTGAATAGGGTGGGAGCCGGTGGGAGCGGGTAGCAGCGGGTGTGAATAAGTGGAGGTGGGGGGGAGGAGCAGGTTGAAGCAAGTGGGAGCGAGTGGGAGCTAATTCGATTGAGTTTCTGCTGTAGATCAACTGAATCAACTCCCTTGCAATTTTCAAAATATAGATTATCATTTACATAATCATCCTTACAGTCATATCGTCGGTAATTTTTGTCGTAATCATCATAATGACATACTCATATATACGATAAAGAAACAACAACAACAACAAACACCTATACAAACATTACTTAGAATCGAAGAATTTTACCGGAAAATATTTAGATAAATAGATAGATAATATGATAGACAGATAGATACAGAGAGAAAGAGAGAGAGAGAGAGAGAGAGAGAGAGAGAGAGAGAGAGAGAGAGAGAGAGAGAGAGAGAGAGAGAGAGGAGAGAGAGAGAGAGAGAGAGAGAGA
>BOPN01012998.1:0-2500 GCA_017312705.2 Penaeus japonicus | reverse complement strand
CATGTATTGTCATCTTTGTTTTTCTCCCATTTCTTTCTTTTTCTCTTGTCGTCTTCTATCTGCTTCCATCCTCTCTCTCTCTCTCTCTTTCTTTTTCCTATACTTTCCTTCATCTCCTCCTTCTCTCCTCCCATTCCCTACCCCCCCCCCCCCCCCCCCCCCCCCCCCCCCCCCCCCCCCCCCCCCCCCCCCCCCCCCCCCCCCCCCCCCCCCCCCCCTCCCCCTCCCCCTCCCCCTCCCCCTCCCCCCCTTCCCCTTTCTCATCCATTAACCCGTACCTTCTCATTTCACATAAAAAACGTCCCCTCTCTCCCCTACACCCCCCCCCTGTTCCCATCTATCCTCTGTCCCCGCATAGATCTCTACCTCGTTACGCCCCGCCCCGTCCCCTCTGGTCTTACTCCCTTACCTCTTGCCTTGCCTTATCCTCTTGGTTCTTGCCTTGCCCTTTCCTTTCTTGTCTTTGTCTTGTCTTACCCATACCCCACTTGCCTTGCCCTTTCCTTTCTTTGTCTTGTCTTACCCATACCCCTCTTGCCTTGCCCTTTCCTTTCTTGTCTTGTCTTGTCTTACCCATACCCCTCTTGCCTTGCCCTTTCCTTTCTTGTCTTGCCCTTTCCTTTCTTGTCTTGTCTTACCCATACCCCACTTGCCTTGCCCTTTCCTTTCTTGCCTTACCCTTTCCCCTCTTTACTTGCCTTTTATCTTCTTGTTTTACCCTATCCCTTTTTCTTTACCTTCTCCCCTCTTGCCTTGCCCTTTCCCTCTTACCTCTTGCCTTGCTTTTCCCTTCTTGTCATAACCTTTCCCTTCTCGTCTTGTCCTTTCCCCTCTCGCTTTACGCTCTCCCCTTACCCTTTCCCTTCTTGTCTTACGCTTTCCCCTCTTGACTTACCCTCTCCCTTTTTTCCCTACCCTCTCTCCTCTTACCTTCCTTACCCCTCTACCACGTCCACTCCACTCCACTCCCTCAGCCTGCGTGCGTGGGCCCCCTCCGGCCAAGCGAGAGTTCGCGAGCACCTCACACACACTTCGTTATCTCACAGCTGTACGTTCATATCGCGGCTGGATGTTACGTACTGTAAATATCGCCACACTCCCTCGCTGCTATTATGGGAAGGGGGATGGGGGGGAGGGCTAGGGAGGACTAAGGGAGGGTGGGGGACGAGGGACATATGGGGGACATATTTAATTAACATACATTCAGCTTTCATGACGTCAATCGTCAGTAAATCACACGAGACTTTCTTTGTTTTGATTTTTTTCCCGACATTTCTCATCCTCGAAACACTCCAGTGTCCGGCGACCGCAAGAGAGAGGAAACGTCAGAGCGTCACTGGACACTGGACACTTCATAAATTCTTTTCTTTTCTTTTTTTTTATTGAAGAGGACATTCTTTCCTTGCTGTTCCAAGCACTCGACGTTCGGCATGTTTCCCCTTCCGGGCGATCACTTCCGCCGACTCCAAACAGGGTGACGAACACCGAACACCGCACTGTATCTATCTATCACCCTTTGAGAACGGACTTCACACAATCACACTCGCGTTTAAGCACTGACCACGTCACATGGTTTCACTACCTAACGACACTCGCGGCTCTCGTCAAGCACAACGAGGCGACAGGGGAGCGGCTGATCTGCACGCCCTAGCCTACCGAACTCTCCGAAGAAGCGACGAGGCACCAGAAAGGGCGGCCGATACACGCGGGAGGCACAGTCGCCGGGGAGAGAGAGCGCGCGACACACGTGCTCGCGGGAGGGATCGGCACACACCACTGACCCGCTCACTCCACCACAACACAACACCCGGCCATGACTCATCCCGCCCTCCCTTACTCAGCTGCCCCTTCCCTCCCCTCCTCCCTCCCTCCCCCTTCCTCTACCCTCTCCTGCCCATTCCTATACTTCTCTCCATCCCCCCCCCCCTTACTCCCTTTTTTTCTCCCCCTTCATTTAATTTCTCTTCTCTTCTCTTCTCTTCTCTTCTCTTCTCTTCTCTTCTCTTCTCTTCTCTTCTCTTCTCTTCTCTTCTCTTCTCTTCTCTTCTCTTCTCTTCTCTTCTCTTCTCTTCTCTTCTCTTCTCTTCTCTTCTCTTCTCTTCTCTTCTCTTCTCTTCTCTTCTCTTCTCTTCTCTTCTCTTCTCTTCTCTTCTCTTCTCTTCTCTTCTCTTCTCTTCTCTTCTCTTCTCTTCTCTTCTCTTCTCTTCTCTTCTCTTCTCTTCTCTTCTCTTCTCTTCTCTTCTCTTCTCTTCTCTTCTCTTCTCTTCTCTTCTCTTCTCTTCTCTTCTCTTCTCTTCTCTTCTCTTCTCTTCTCTTCTCTTCTCTTCTCTTCTCTTCTCTTCTCTTCTCTTCTCTTCTCTTCTCTTCTCTTCTCTTCTCTTCTCTTCTCTTCTCTTCTCTTCTCTTCTCTTCTCTTCTCTTCTCTTCTCTTCTCTTCTCTTCTCTTCTCTTCTCTTCTCTTCTCTTCTCTTCTCTTCTCTTCTCTTCTCTTCTCTTCTCT
>BOPN01012994.1:5000-10024 GCA_017312705.2 Penaeus japonicus | reverse complement strand
TATATACACACACACACACACACACACACACATATATATATATATATATATATATATATATATATATATATATATATATCTATATATGTGTGTGTGTGTGTGTGTGTGTGTGTGTGTGTGTGTGTCTGTGATTTAGGTGATTTATAAATATCATGAGATTAATTCTGGTATCGATTTGTTTGTTGTTGTAATTGTCGTTGTTTACCAGCTATTGGTATATCATGTTGGAATATTTGGAAATAATTTATGCGGAAAAAATTGGCGCTGTTGCTATTCGGGAATTGTGTTTCAGAATCTATGAAAAGGGGGAGACCTGGTGTTTTTTCTTCCTCGGTTTCCTTATTTTCCTTTCTCTCTCTCTTTCTTTTTTTCTTTTTTCTTCTCTCTCTCCTTCCCCTCCCCCCCCCCCTCTCTCTCTCTCTCTCTCTCTCTCTCTCTCTCTCTCTCTCTCTCTCTCCCCTCCTCTCTCTCTCACTCTCTCTCTCTTTCTCCGTCTCTCTCTCTCTCTCCTCCCCTCTCTCTCCGTCTCTTTCCCTCTCTCTCTCTCTCTCTCTCTCTCTCTCTCTCTCTCTCTCTTTCTCTTCTTATTTCCCCTTCTCTCATCCTCTGCTATTTTTCTTCATTGTTCCATTTGTCTACTCAGAAAAGAAGAAGAAGAAGAAGAAGAAACAGATACAAAAGAAATACAACAAAAGATCTAAATAAATAAGTAGATATAACATATGCAACGATTCAAGATAAATGTAAAAAATAGATTAGATCCAGTGATAATACAGATTCTAATAATGTTCAAATAGATATATCAATCATTCTAGTAAACCGCGAAATCTATCAATAAGATTATCTACTTTACATATACACCCAAGATACACAATACCCATACAGGAACAACATACACAAGACATACAACACATGAAAGACAATGCAAGACACCATTTACAAGACCGGTCATAGAGTCGTTATTCCCGCACTTCAACCCGTGAGTACGCACTTGAACTATTTACCTTCATTAACTGATTGCGTCATCGTAATAACATTGACGCAATGTCTCACTCACCCTTTCCGGTCTTCGAGATCATTGTTATTTTCTGTCCACTTATTCTTCACCGTTATCGTTTTTTTTTGTTTTTTTTTTTTGCTTCCGTCTTGTCTCCATCGTTCGCTTATGTCTTTTGTGTGTCATTTATCTCCATTTCCTTGTTATTCATGTTCCTTTTCGACTGATTTATGGTCGTGGTAATGTTATTGTTATCGCTAATGTTCATGTTATTGTTATTGCAGTGTCATTAACAGGGTCGTTATGCTTTCGTTGCTTATTTTTTTTAACCTTGGTATTGAAATAACAGTTATCTAATCATCGGGTACAGTTCGTTATGTTGATAATAACACGGAAGGAGGTTTTCATGTTAGTGACATAAGGTGGATTATCAATGATAAAATAATAGTAAAATGGGGTTTAGATGCAAATTAAATTATGAATGAAGCTGCAAGAAACACATGCAGTGATATCAGTAGCTAACTATATTGACAACAGTGATAAGAAATTGGTGATATCAATAGGAGAACGAAATAAATAAATCAGAAACAAATAACAGAAATAGAATTTTTGTGATAAAATTATATAAAGATTAGAATAGATAAATGAAATGAATCGAGAAAAAGATGAAACAAAAATAAAAAAGATAGATAAATAAACGCTTGAATAAATAAGCTTAACCTTATTTTTCCATTTTACACATGCACCTTATCCCCTGTAGTTATTTCCAGACATGGATACGTAAAAAAAAAACGAAATTATATCACAACCCATAGACACAACCTACCCCCTTCAACCCTCCAATTAGAAGCCCCCCCCCTCCCCCCCCAAAAAAAAAAAAATCAGTTCTAAATGGACAATTCCAGATTTCCAAGAATCCGTGAGTAGGCAGGTTTTACAACAGGTCTCACTCAAGCGCCTTAACAGCTGACTGATTTCGTAGCCTCTGATTTTTTTTCCCCTTTTTTGGGCCAGTCACGCTGCGAACGGGAGCTGTGATAAGGGGCTGCGACATGTTATTGTAGCTGTTTATTGTTATTGTTGATGTTTGAGTAATGGTGATGATAAAGATAAAGAGATGTTTATCATCATCATTATGTTTTTTTTTTTTTGTTTTTTTCCCTCATCGTGCTTTCTTTCCGTTTCGCATTTTGTTCATCTGGTGTTTCTAAGTCCTGTCCATCAAGTCCAAAAGTAATAGGCTCCCTTTTTATTTATTTTTAGTGTTTCATTTCTAAAGGAAAGGACAATATTACAGTACATATCTAACGTACACAATATATTTTTGTATTCTTAAAGTCCACTCTTTCTTCTATCATAAAGCAACAAATTCTACATTCTATTATCAACATCCATGCCATTGATATGATAAGCTTCATTTCATTATCATAACAACACTACAAAACGTCACTAATAACATGATTTATACCAGCAACTCACCCGATAAAGCGAGTATCATGTCATCCTCTTCCACCTCCTCCTCCTTCTTCTTCTTCTTTTTCTTCTTTTTCTTCTTCTCCTCCTCCTCCTTCAATTTTCCGTATTTTTGGAGTACGCAAACCTTCTCCTACTTACTCGTATTGCTGTGCATGGTCTAAAAAGTACCTTAGATATTTTCCCGACTTATTCTGTAGTTTGAATGTCATTGCAATTTTTGTCTTATTGTGATAAATTGTTCAAGAAATTAAGGACGGGAGTACATCCTGCTTTGAGAAATCTTTCTTTTTCTTTTTCCTTAACTTTTCATGTTCTTTTTTTCTTTTATTTTTCCTCTTTGTCTTCAAATTTTCATGTTCTATTTTTTTTCTTTTCTTTTCTTCTTCTTCTTCAACTTTTCATGTTGTTTTTTTCCAGCATGATTCTCAACTAATAGAAGTAGTCTGACCTTAGTAACAAAACGGGTTTGAATTCCGACCTAGCAAACATCAACTCAGAACTGAAGTCAACATCAACTGAAGTCTAAATCGTACCTACTTTTATAATAGACTTCACGCGTTGGATTGAATGAGCTCGGTTATCTATCCACTGAGGGTTTTTTTTTTTTTTTTTTTTTTTTTTTTTTTCTTTTTTTTTTTTTTTCTTTAATGTGCATGATTAATAACAGTCGTGACATTTAGAAACCCCCTCTTATATACTTGGATTTAGCTATATCATTCAAAAATCATAGATGCAGTCTGATCTTATATCGCAATCAGATATTATAATGATAATTACTATAATGTTATCATACATACTTTGGCTTCAACGAAAATAATTCAGAGCACGGAGTTTTAAGACTTAAAAGGAGCTAAAGGGAAAGGGGGAGGGGGAGGGATGACAGGGAAAGGAGGAGAGGAGGGGGAGGAGGGGGAGGAGGGGGAGGAGGGAGGGGGGTTGAGCTACATACGCGAGATTCTTTATTAAGAAATTGTGATAAAGATTACTATAGATTCCGATGACTTGTTTAAGGACGCGGTGACTTTTACTAGTTTCTTTGGCCGTGACTGACCAACTCTTTCCCTTTAGGCACGTGTGCTTCTACTAAAACAAAAACTTTACTATTTTTTTTTATATAATCGGTTTTACGAGGTGTTTTAGCTTGCAAGCACATGAACGTGAAGTTCCTCGTGCAATAGTTTTTTTTTTTTTTGGGGGGGGGGGGGGTTTAGAAGAAAGTTTCCTGTACGCCTTGTATATTTTTCCACTTGTCATATATGATTAATACAATTTTATCTTTTTTTTTTTTTTTTTTGCTTCGTCTTCTACTTTTTTTCTTATTTCCTTTCCTAACTATCATCTGTTTTTCTCTTCATCTCCGATTACTCCTTTGACGTTTATGTTATCTGCTTCTCCTACTTCTTCCATCTTCTTCACCCTTCACCTATCCTTTTTTTTCTTTCTTTATTTCTTCTTTTCCCTTTTCCTTTCTTTCAACCTCCTTCGTGAATCAATCACTTCATTCATATTTTCATCGCCTTTAGTTCATTCTCTCTTTATTACTGTCTTCTGCTTCATCTTGTAATAGTAATAAGTATAATGATAATAATTGCAACAATAACAATAATAATAACAATAATAATGATAATAAAAATGATGATAACAATAATAATAATAATGACAATGGCCATAATGATAACGGTTATTAGAATGAAAACAATTAAATCATCATCATCGTCATCATCATTATCACCACCATTGTAAAATTATCAATTATACAAAATTGAGAGAAAATCTTACAAAAAAAAAAAAAGAAAAAAAAAAAAGAAAGAAAAACGAAAGCATTTCTTACAATTTTCGGAATAAGACCAACGCACGCATAAATAAAGAAATATGTTCTAGATACATATAATAAAAAAGAATCCCCCCCCCCCCCCCCACCCCCAACACCACCACCCCAACAAATGAGGGAGAAAAATTCCCACATTTACACTCACGCGAAATTTTCCAGAATGAAATATAGACAGAGAGAGAGGAAAAAAAGCACCGCGTCTTTTAGCTGGAAAAAAAACGTTAGATATGATAAGAAAATGGAGAAGGAGGAACAGAAGAGGAGGAGGAGGAGGAGGAGGAGGAGGAGGAGGAGAGAGAGGGAAGGGGAGGAGGAGGTGGTGGTGGAGGTGGAGGAGGAGGAGGAGGAGGAGGAGGAGGAGGAGGGAGGAGGAGGAAGAGGAGGTGGAGGAGGCGGAAGAGGAGAAGCAGGAGAAGGAGGAGGAGGGGGGAGGAGGAGGAGGAGGAGGAGTAGGAGGAGCAGGGGAGAGAGAGGCGGAAGAGGAGGAGGAGGAAAAGGAGAAGTGAGAGGAGGAGGCGGAAAAGGAGAAGGAGGAGGTGGAGAGGGAAGGGGAGGAGGAGGAGGAGGTTGAAGAGGAGAAGGTGGAGGAGGAGGAGGAGGAGGAAGAGGAGGTGGAGGATGTGGAAGAGGAGAAGGAGGAGAAGGAGGAGGAGGGAGGAGGAGGAGGAGGGGGGGAGGAGGAGGAGGAGGAGAATGGGGGTGGGGGTAGGCGGAAGAGGA
>BOPN01012992.1:0-10027 GCA_017312705.2 Penaeus japonicus | reverse complement strand
CGGCTATCAATCGTCCCCATTAATTGAACAGCACTTTATAGACTCATGCGGCAACTAGTCAAACACAGCAACAGAGCAAACGCAAGATACTGAGTATAGAACGCCACACTGTCGTGAGAGGACGTGAACGACCTGTAAGATAAGAATAGCTACAAAGGACTGCGTCTGTTGTGAAGTGATATAAAGTCCCAACAAAAAGGGAAGAAAGACAATGACTAAACTGGAGTGAGTGCTACACAGCGGTATCAGTCGTCCTTACATTAATTGAACAGCCGCAATGGCTCATGCGGCAACAATATATATATATATATGTATGTGTGTGTGTATATATGTATATATATATATATATATATATATATATATATATATCCATGTATACATACATATACATATACATATACATATACATATACATATACATATACATATACATATACATGTACATAAACATATACATATACATATACATGTACATAAACGTATACATATACATATACATATATATATACATATACATATACTTATTCATATATATATATATATATATATATATATATATATATGTATGTTTATGAATGTATATGTGTTTGTGTGTTTGTGTGTGTGTGTGTGTTTGTGTGTGTGTTTGTGTGTGTATGTGCGTGTGTGTGTGTGTCTATTTAGAGAAAGATAGATGTATATAGATAGATATATAGATAGATAGATATAGATAGAGAGATAAATAGATATTTAAATAGATGGATAGATAAATAGATATACAGATATAGAGATAAATAGATATACAGATATAGAGATAAATAGATATACAGATATAGAGATAAATAGATATACAGATATAGAGATAAATAGATATACAGATATAGAGATAAATAGATATACAGACAGATAGATAAATGAACAGATAGATATGAGTCAGTTTTCTGCTGTGCAGTTTAAAATGTACTTCACTAAAACTTACACTGGTTACGAGCACCAATGTTTATCATCACGTTTCCGTAAACAATATCTCTACCTCAGTGCATTTACCTTAACGATTATAATTAACTTACACAGCCAAACAGATGATAGAAAAGGAGACAAATCTACAGGGAAAAGTTTCTACAATTCACAAAATACCACATTTTAAAGCGAGAAAATACTTCTGAATAATTACTTTACACACGGTTCGTCGCATCTTTCTTCTTCTTCTTCTTCTTCTTCTTCTTCTATATTATATATTATATTATATATATAGAACACTTCTGGGCTAAGATGCATTACAAAACATCGAACACTCACTCCACCCACAAAGTTACAGTGTTAAAGCTGTACCTATCATAGGGCGGAGAGGGGGCACTTTTTTAAAGTCTGATGTTCAGGTGTGTCAAGCCAAATATTGCAGATGATTAACCCTGCAACGATCAACTTGTCGTGATACAAGATATAAAAAAGAACTGATAAAAGAGAAATCAGAGAAACGTAAATGACAAATTCTTGAACATGAACTTTTAGCACTAGCATTATGCAGTGAAACCAAAGTTTTCATTTGTTCTCTGCAAACTACAATCGGCGCTTTGAAATGCAAATGTTTAAATGCCACAAACGCCAACAAGACAGATATCCTCAGTCGTAACAAGGAGATCCACAAAGCCACCCTTGTAAACATCACAGACACGTTGAGGTGGACTCCGTGACAGTGAGAACAGCGGATGAGTACAAGAAGAAATGCGTGTGGAATAGGAAACACATACGAAGTCTCTATGACAGGGGCCTTATATATATTCCCTCGCCAACGTCGCACGTAACAATATTAGCTTTAAAAAATAAATAAATAAACAAAAAATAAAAAAAATAAAAAAAATAAACGGTTTCATCGCAATATCAAGAAAATCTTGACTAATTTCTGAATGTGTTTTAATACCATCTCATACTTTGGCTCCTAGCGAGAGGAAGAAAAAAAATGAATAAATAATCAGCATAAAGATGATAACACCAACAAAAACAGATACATCAAAGACCAAGCCATAATCAAAACCCCTTCCATTTTTACAAAACCAATTACCTTCCAATAAACCAAAACAGACAAACCCACATCAACAAACAATCAACAAACCGTAAATCAAAACCGTCAGACAAACCAATCACTTACTTTAAAATCGAAGACATCTATTAAACGACATACACCAGAGACACACGCGAACAATTTATACACGTAAGGCATCTTTAACCTTTCGAGACGGCACGAAGTCAGCCTCAGAGAATCTAAGTGTAATGGAGCCCAAAATGCCAAGAACCTTACACGCTGGGTCTTCTGTTTCTGTTTTTTCTTATCCTCTTTGGCTGCTTTTTACTACTGCTGTTGTTGTTGTTGTTACTGTTATCCTTTATTGTTGTTATTGTTTGGTGTTTTGTTGTTGTTGTTGTTACTGTTGTTTTGTTGTTGTTGTTACTGTTGTTATCAATATTGTTATTGTTTTTTATATCATCATCATCACCGTTATCATCATCACCGTAAAAATTGTTATCCTATTTATTGTGATTACTATCTTTATGATGATGATGGTGATTATTATTAGCATCATTATCATTATTAGTATCATTATCATTATCATCATTATCATTATTATTATTATCATTATCATTATCATTATTACTATCATTATTGTCATTATTATTCAACTACTACCACTACTACTACTATCTTTATCATCATTATCATCAATGTTGTTGCTCTTGCAGTTACTGTTGTTGACATCAGCAACTGCACAAAGTGTCTCATCGCAACAGACAGAATACGGTCACTTATCATCGGTTCATGACCTATAATAGTTACATCCGGGAATCTACGACGAACGATGCAATACGACTTCATTACGAATATGACTGGAAAATCGTGGAAAAGAAATCCGAAATGAACGAACCGGTGAGTGGCACTAAGATCCATTTGTCATAATGTTTTGTCCGGATTTTTTTTCTCTCTCATTTTGATCATTGGGACTGGTCATATGAGCGATTCTATGATGCTTATTTGTCGGCACAGTCGTTATGAGTGCCTGTTATTGGTGGCACTGGCGGTGTTGTTAATGTGATTGTGTGTGTGTGTGTGTGTCTGTGTGTGTGTGTGTGTGTGTGTGTGTGTGTGTGTGTGTGTTTGAGTCTGTGTGTGTGTGTGATTGTGTGTGTGTGTGTGTGTTTATGTGTTTGTTTGTTTGTTGTGTGTATGTGTGTGTGTGTGTTGTGTGTGTAAATATTTATATATATATATATATATACATATATATATATATATATATATATATATATATACATATCTGTCTATCTATCTATTTATCTATCTATTCATCTATCTTTCTATTTATCTGTCTATCTATCTACCTATCTACCTATATACCTATCTACCTATCTCCCTATCTATACATCTATCTATCTATACAAACACACACACAAATAAGTGAACACATACACAAGTAAAGACTCACACGGAGCTCTGCCTCCCTTCCCTCACACGCGAATTCAGCAACGAAGAAGCTCAGTTATGAATTGCACACATAAACCCTAACTAAGCGTTATCATTTCCTCGGCCTTGTTAATTGCCTTAACTTTTTCAGACGAGGAGCTTGTATTTCACGACTTTGCAATAATTATCAAGATTATATTTGCATAGAATTACTTAACGAGTCTAAGGTTAAGTTGGTGGAATTTCAGGTTAGTGATTAAAGTGGTTCATTTGGGGCTCTGTTGTTTTATGTAGTGTATTAGAGTATGTATTGGAAAAGTTTTATTTGGTCAAAGTTATGACTGATTTTATGTGTGTGTATGTGTGTATATGTATATATATATATATATATATATATATATATATATATATATATATATATATACACACACGTGGTTCAGAGGTGGAAGAAACGAAATTGAAAATGAGCCCCACAGCGACAGGCCATCAAGTGTTTGTGAGGAAAACATTGATGCTGTTCGCGACATGATTGAAAAGGATAGACGAATAACCACTGGATCAGTAGCAGACACACTCAACACCTCTGTGGGTTCTGTACACTTTTGAGGTGGTGGAAGATGTCATCTTCTATGCATGTATTAAGGATGTTTGGCTTGTCAATGTACAGATAAATGATGTGGGGATCAGAGAAACACAGCTACTGCGTAAAAACGTGTATTCCGGGAGAAGTCCGTGGAGAGAAGTTGTTTACATTACACTTTGTAGATATTGCCTTAAAATGGCGCATATAAAAGAAAATATTCATTTTGTGGAATAACTAAATTTAAACATGAGGTATTCTTTTGAGGTATAAACAGTAGACATAAAATTATAAGCATCCTTATTCTATCGTAATCTTTAATTATTCTAACACCCCCTCTTGATTAAAGATTGGTTAAGACATACGAAAGAATCCCCTGATAAACTTAAAATCTTTCAACTTCTTTTGAGATACAGGTTTGGTAAATATATCAGCTGAATTCTCTCTGGTAGGTACATAGAATAGGTTCATATTATTCCAATTTATTTCAGACCATAAAGTGACTTCAGCTTACAATATAGGACATTTCCATCACTATCCTTTTCTTCGTAACCTTCAGGTTGTTCCATATATATGTCATGATCAATATCCGCATTCAAATAAGCTGTCTCGACGTCCATTTGATGTATTATCAAGTTCTCTTGTACAGGTACATTCAGTAAAATGCGGAGTGTAGACATTCTTGCTGTTGGCGCAAAAGTCTCTTCACAGTCGATATTTTTTGCCTGTGAATATCCCTTGGCAACATATCTTGCTTTGAATTTTTCTTTGCTGTTAGGTCCAGGTTTTACTTGATAAACCCATCTTCCACCCAGTGCTGTGTGATTCTTGGGTAGCGAAGTGAGTTCATAGATGTTGTCCTGTAGTGAAGCAATCTCCCCATCCATGGCTTTTTTACATTGATGTCCCTCTGGAGATGTTATAGCTTCTTGGTAGGTGACTGGTATTGGGTCATGTGACATTCGATAGCAGTGATGTATAGAGCTAGTATGTCACACTGAATATACTGTCGTCCAGATCATCTGTAACATAGTCATCTAACCTTGACGGTTTCTTTCTTTCTCTGGATGGATATCTTTTTTTTCTGTATCTTCATCCACTGGTATCTCTTACCAGTTTTTAGCTGGACATTTCCTGTCTCAATCAGCATCAGCTGGTGTCTCATCTTGTGTCGCTTGAAATGTTTTTTGCTGGAGCCTCGTCTCCACAAAAATGTTGTCGTCACTCAAAATTTGCTTGGCACTTGGGGATTCTGTCTTACAAGATGAGTTATCCACAAATTTGATTACTCTTACTTTACTTATAATCTGAGTATCTGGAAAGTATATCAAGTAGGCTGGGCTTTGATCATCGTAGCCTACAAATACTCCCTCCTTATTCCTTGGTTCTAATTTCTTACTCTCTTTTTCATATGCAAAACATCTTGTTCCAAAGATATTCAGTTTGCTTATGTTTGGTCGTCTTCCAGTAAGCTTTTGAGTCCTAGGGTCTATAGCACCTATTCCTGATGTAACAGGCAGTCTTCACAGCATAACTAAACATATCCTTAGGTAATTTTAATCCAATCAGCAGACAGGGAGCCATGCCTAATATTGATCTGTGTGATCTCTCAACTGTGCCATTCTGATGTGGTGAATAGGGTGCAGAGAACTCTTGTTTAATCTTGTTCTCTGTTAGGAGTGTTTTGACCTTATTGTTCATAAACTCTGTTCCATAGTCACATCTTAGGCGTTTGATATTCCCATATGGTGCTGTTTCTGCAAGATATTTTTTCATAGCTGTCACTGTATCACTCTTACTTTTAATTAGGTAAATTCTAAGAACTCCGGAGTAGTCATCAATAAAGGAGATGCTGTACCTGAAACCTCCTAGAACTGGTGGGTTTACAGGAACTACATCACAGTGAACTAAATCTAATGGCTGTTGGGCCTTTTTGTCAGACTATCTACTCCTATACTGTGTCATCTTACCAAGTGTACATGTGGTGCAGGTTAACTTATATTTCCTAGTTATATGCATTCCGTCAACAGTTACTTCAAGTTTTTGCACACCAGCCACATTGCAATGCCCTAGGATTTTTTTGGCCACTGCTCTAGGGTGTGCTTAGCTTCCCCTTCATGGACTTTGTTGAATTTATCCATCTGAGAACCAGTGTGTGGCTTAAATCTGCGTAGATAGAATAATTTGTTTTTCTCCACAATGTCGAATATCCTGCCATCCTTGGTAGTAAGAGTTCTGCCTTCGAATGAGAAAGTAACAGTATGTCCACTCTTGGTAGCCTTCCAAATTAACATGATATCTTGTTTAAATCCTGGTGTATATATAATGCATCTTTTAATAGAATACTTTGTGAGTTGCCGTCACGATCCTGTATGAAGTCTTTCACATCACCGATTCCTTGCACTGTTCCTTGTTGTCTTTGGCCGTTTGCCAGATCAATGTAATGGTTTTGTGGATCAAAAGACTTCAAATCTCAAAAACTTTGGTTCAGTTTTCTCAATATGTGAAGTGCAGCCACTGTCAATAATTAAGAAGCCTTCTTCTTCTTAGCTAGCTACATTGTTTTTCAAAATTACATAGCTCAGTGTTGTTCTCCAAAACAGTACAAAACCTTGATGAGTGTTTTACATGAAAAGAACACTCTTGATTTTGTTCTTCACTTGTGTCATTTGTTGAGTTTGATGAATTACTACTCTACTTAGGTTTCTTCACTATACATTCACTGTTACTGTGAGTTCTAGATTTATGAAAATCACAACACTTACTAGCATTCTGAGGATTGTTCACTCTTTGGAACTTACCTCCTTTGCTGCATTTTGATTCAAAGTGGCCTGGTTCACCACAGTTGAAACATTTCTTGTTTCACTGTACTAGTGTTGTTGACATTCATGACACTTTCTGTGTTAGAAGTATCCTTCAGACGATCCTCTTGACTTAATAATGCTATCTTTAATTCACAGTACTGGTATGGAGGATTACGCCGGTTAGCTACATCAATAAAATTTTCGTACTTCTTTGGAAGTCCATCCGGTGTTCGTACTACAATAAGACCATCAGCAATGTGTTCATCTATTTTCTTGAGAGCAGTTACTGTGTCATCTATAGACGTAAGATATGCTGTAACACTGTCATCATCCATCTTTTTGTTTATGAATAATCTCCATAGAACATACAATCTGTGTTGTGTTTCTCTTAGGTAGTGTTTTCGTAGCACTCTCAATGCTTTCACTCTATCTCCCCTAGTTTCACGTTTTATCATGCCAAGTGACGTTCTGCCAAGGCAACCTGTTAAGTAGGCATAGATTGTTTCCTTGGCCTCTTCCAAATCATGATCATTTGGGCGTTTGCAAGCATACTTATCAAAAGCAAGATTAAGTCTCAGAACTCGAGGTGATTGAAAAGGATAGACGAATAACCACTGGATCAGTAGCAGACACACTCAACACCTCTGTGGGTTCTGTACACTTTTGAGGTGGTGGAAGATGTCATCTTCTATGCATGTATTAAGGATGTTTGGCTTGTCAATGTACAGATAAATGATGTGGGGATCAGAGAAACACAACTACTGCGTACAAGTGTGTATTTAAGGAGAAGTCCGTGGAGAGAAGTTGTTTACATTACACTTTGTAGATATTGCCGTAAGATTGCGCATATTAAAGAAAACGTTCATTTTGTGTGGTAACTAAAATTAAACATAAGGTATTCTTTTGAGATATACACAGTAGATATAAAATTATAAGCATCCTTATTCTATCATAATCTTAAATTATTCTAACACACACAATTCTGGTGGAGTTTGGGGCTAAGGAAGCTTTCCGCTCGATGGGTCCCTAGGCTGCTGCGCCCAGATCAGCAGCAAACAAGGGGAGATCTTTCAATGGAAAATTTGAACAAGTGAGATGAAGACTCTGAAGCTTTTCTGCAGAGAATTGTGACAGGGGATGAAACATGGATTTACCAGTACGATCCCGAGGACAAAATTCTGTCAAAGCAGTGGCTGCCCAGGGATGGAAGTGGACCAGTGAAAGCAGAATCTAATCGTTCATGAGGAAAGGTCATGGCCACTGTCTTCTGGGATGCAGACGGGATTTTGCTGCTTGACTTCCTCGAGAGCAAGAAAACAATTACTAATGTGAATGCGTTTTGAGAAAACTGTCCAAAATATCTCAGAAAAAACGCCCTAGAAAGCTGCATCAACGCGTTCTCTTCCACCACGACAATGCACCCGCTCACGGCGTTCGGCAGACAAGAGCTGTGCTACGTGAATTTTAATGAGAAATCGTCCAACATCCACCTTACGATCCCGATTTAGCCCTATCCGACTTCTTTTTGTTTCTAAACTTGAAAAAAAACGAAAGGTATCAATTTTCCCTCGGTTGAAAATGTAAAAAGAGCTGTTCTGACATGGTTCAGATCACATTACCCTAAGGCTTACTCAGACTGACTTAAAGGGTGATATCAGCGTTTACAAGAGTGTATTTACCTTAATGGAGCATATGCTGAAAAAAATAAACATCATAACTGAAACCGTTTTTACACACTGTCCTTTTTCCACGAACTTTTCGAAGCCTCCTCGAACATAAATCTAAGTGATTTAAAGCACAATATTGCTTATCATGTAACCTAAGGCACTGATTATGCTTTTCCTGTGTCCTCTTCCGTTTTAAACTGTACCTGAATCCCGGCTACAGTTGTAATTGTCCGCTGGAAGCCCTAAGTCAGAGAAAGTAGAATAAAGTCATACATAAGCAAGGACAAACAGAAGGACTCTGTCTGAAGGATCACAGAGAAGGAGAACAGGCAGTGATCAGGATGTAGCACACAGCTCTGACCTCCAACGTTTGGCCGGAGGCAAGTGTATTTATCGGGCCACACGCATAGAACATGGCAAGAGTGCATCTGTGTCTTTAGCACCGTATT
The DNA here is from genome assembly GCA_017312705.2 of Penaeus japonicus. Classification (NCBI taxonomy): domain Eukaryota; kingdom Metazoa; phylum Arthropoda; class Malacostraca; order Decapoda; family Penaeidae; genus Penaeus; species Penaeus japonicus. The sequence goes on along the minus strand of BOPN01012992.1, from coordinate 1,091 downwards.
ACAACTAGAGAATTTTCTCTTTTCTCTCCAGTTAAAACTGGTGGAAGCAAATATGTGTCTATATGTATATATATATGTATATATATGTATATATATGTATATGTATATATATGTATATGTATATGTATGTATATGTATATGTATATAAATATGTATATGTATATATATGTATATGTATATGTATATATATATTTATGTATATGTATGTATATATACATATATATATACATATACATTTATACATATACATATACATATACATATACATATACATATACATATACATATACATATACATATACATATACATAAACATATACATATACATATACATATATTTATACATATACATATACATATACATATATATATACATATACATATACTTATACATATATATACATATATATATATATATATATATATATATATATATATGTATGTATGTTTATGAATGTATATGTGTTTGTGTGTTTGTGTGTGTGTGTGTGTATGTGCGTTTGTGTGTGTGTGTCTGTTTAGAGAAAGATAGATGTATATAGATATATATATAGATAGATAGATAGATATGAATAGAGAGATAAATAGATATTTAAATAGATGGATAGATAAATAGATATACAGATATAGAGATAAATAGATATACAGACAGACAGATAATTGAACAGATAGATATGAGTCAGTTTTCTGCTGTGCAGTTTAAAATGCACTTCACTCAAACTTACACTGGTTACGAGCACCAATGTTTGTCATCACGTGTCCGTAAACAATATCTCTACCTCAGTGCATTTACCTTAACGATAATAATTTACTTACACAACCAAACAGATGATAGAAAAGGAGACAAATCTACAGAGAAAAGTTTCTACAATTGACAAAATACCACATTTTAAACCGAGAAAATACTTCGATTCATCTTTCCGTGTACTAAGAACACTTCTGGGCTAAGATGCATTACAAAACATCGAACACTCACTCCACCCACAAAGTTACAATGTTAAAGCTGTACCTATCATAGGGCTGAGAGGGGGCACTTTTTTAAAGTCTGATGTTCAGGTGTGTCAAGCCAAATATTGCAGATGATTAACCCT
>BOPN01012991.1:0-2500 GCA_017312705.2 Penaeus japonicus | reverse complement strand
TTTAGTGGGTCGTGTGGTCTATTGGATTAAGGGCCGTGCCTGTCGATCTGACGGGTCGGGTTCAAGTCCCGGTCAGGAGGTAAAATTTATATACTGTATATATATATATATATATATATATATATATATATATATATATATATATATATACTGTGTGTGTGTTTATACATACATACATACATATATATATATATGTATATATATATATATATATATATATATATATATATACATATATATAAATATATATATATATATATATATATATATATATATATATATATATATATATATGTGTGTATGTATATATAAATGTATATATATATATATATATATATATATATATATATATATATATATATATATATATATATATATATATATATATGTATATACATATACTGTATATATTACATATATACACACACTTATATATATATATATATATATATATATATATATATATATATATATATATATATATATATATATATATATATATAAATATATATATACACATATATATATTTGTTCTCCCAAAGATGATATTTCTTCAGCCTTACAGCCTTCCAAGAGACGTCAGATTCTTCTTTAGATAACGATAAATAATCTGCAGCCGGAAACATTCTGTTTTTGAATGGTAACAGGTAATGGTAATTGCAAACCCATGCAATGTTAAAAAGGAGAATCTGTTAAAGATAATACATATCTTATAAACCCAAGCCATTCTGCCACTCTGACTGCAATCAAATATGAAGATGAATATATGTGCTATTTTAAGTTCATTAGATTCACATTTAGATCCTTCCTCTCTCTCTTTCTCCTTCCTTCCACTTTTCATTTTTCCCTTCCTTCCTACCTCCTTTCTTTTCTCCTTCTAAAAATCCTCTCCTCATTACAGATATGTCAAGGAAACCTCAATCTTTAACATCAAAACATTCTCATGTGGTTATTCCCCCCCCCCTCACCCCCACCCACCCACCCCACCCCACCCACCCACCCACCCACCACCCACCACCACCACGCCATACCCTTCACCCATAACCACTTCCCCAAATGGCACAGAAGAAGAAGAAGAAAAAGAAAAAAAAAGTAAAAATGTCACAGCAAATTATACCAGGAAAGACGTTAGTCTGAACCTATGCGTCTTGACGAGTTTATTACGAAACGACAAGAAACACTGCTATCTAAAAGTGAATCGGAAGCAATTTATGTGCTTCTGCCGAGCATAGCAATTTCCTCGTCAGACGTCTCTGGCAGGGAAGGTTTATTTGCATTTTTTTTCTTCTCCTGATTCATACATGTGGAAGGAATGATACCGATAATAATGATGGTGATATACCACTAATGGTGATATCGTAGATAACTTTGTGCAATATGATGTGTTGTTGAGAGAGAGAGACAGAGAGCAAGAGAGAAGGGAGAGAGAGAGAGTGTGAAAGAGAGGGTGGGGGGAGGGAGAGAGAGAGAGAAAGAAATAGAAATAGGTAGAGAGAGAGAGAAAGAGAGAAGCGAGAGAGAGAGTGTGAAAGAGAGAGGGGAGGAGGGAGGGAGAGGGAGAAAGAAAGAGAGATAGGTAGAGACAGAGAAAGCAAGAGAGAGATAGAATATCACATAATACATTCAACAATATCATTAGAAATGAACTAGTCTCCATTTTTCCAGGAAATGATTTGTCTTTTTGCAAGCTGTCGCTACTGTGAAATATTTATAACTTAATTCAATCTATTATCTTTATATACATTTTTAAAAATCTCTATCAGTTTCCACTTTCACGCTTTCAGTTAATCGTATAATCATTCCTGCTGCATTGTCGTCATAAACAGTATTATAATTTTCAAAATGACCTTCTAATGTAATGATAATAACATATGAAGGAAAATCGCAATTCTTGAATCCTCCTGAATTTTCGTTTTATATCCTTTTCTTATTGATGGTGATTTTCACTAGCACACCACTGCTAATATTGCTACTTTCAATATCACTTTCCAAAGCTCTAAATTTAACAACATTACCTAATCACGCTATGAATGTTTGATATCGACTTCCTCATAAAAAATGATAATCATCCTCAACATCATAATTAATATCATAAATTGGGGTTAAAATACAAACCATACACCCCAAGCGTCCATGAGCCAAAGACAGTACGTACCATGATCGAAACAGCCTCTCGTTTTCTTCCTTTGCGAAAAAGAGATGGAATAATAATAATAATAATAGAATAATACGAAAAAGAAAATGTCAGACTCCAAATGAAGCCTTTGTTCCTCCAAGCGAGCACGGGGGCAATCACCTCACGCTGTGTTCAGTGTGGTGTGTGTTTAATTAATATACTTTTATGGGGGTGAGGGCGAGGGTGGTGAATAAAAAGGGGAATGCGAGATGAACGTTTGGAAAGAGAGAGAGAGAGAGAGAGAGAGAGAGAGAGAGAGAGAGAGAGAGAGAGAGAGAGAGAGAGAGAGAGAGAGAGAGAGAGAGAGAGAGAGAGAGAGAGAGA
>BOPN01012990.1:5000-10030 GCA_017312705.2 Penaeus japonicus | reverse complement strand
CTCTCTCTCTCTCTCTCTCTCTCTCTCTCTCTCTCTCTCTCTCTCTCTCTCTCTCTCTCTCTCTCTCTCTCTCTCTTTCTCTCTCTCGCTCTTTTTCTTTCTCTCTGTCTTCTTCTTCAGTCTCACTTTATGTGTGTACGTGTGTCTATTGCAACAAAATATTTACATATAATTGTTGGTGAATGCTATTGAGGCGCTGTACTTGCAAGTACAAACACATCATGCTTTGTTATATCAACGCAGAATCTGAGGTGTTCCTACTTTAGTTTAAAATCAATGAAACGAGAATAGGACCCTGTTGACAGTAATGTTGCATTGAAGAGATCTGTTCCACACGAGATGCAATGTGCGTACTAATGCAATCAAAGAAAGCAGGATGATATATTTGGAAGTTTTCTCTTTCTCCTCTGCTTTCCTTTGCTTGTTTTTTTTTTCCGTGCGACCTGCTTCGTTCAGCGAGATCTACGAAGGCAAAGCGTCGCCGGTGCCAATCAAATGACTGACCAAGCGTGCGTCAATTATTTCGCTAAATGAGGCCTCGCTACCAGTATGGGGGTCCAGGCTGCGAAATAAATGACGTGGCCAATTATTTGCTGCTAATTAAGCCTTGCGAATGTGATTCAACGGAGTCATGGATAATTCACTGATAAAATGACTGATTTGAATAAAGAGTAACTCTTAACTACATCATGATTATGCCTTCCGTTCTATCTAACTTTGGATGACACTTTTATCATTATTCAATTGATGAATGGGTGTGGGAGATGAAAAAAAGAAAGAAAAAAAGCGAAGGAAGGGGAAGGTGAAAACAAATAGATAATCCTTTTATTATCAAGGCTTGGCATTGTTTGTCGTGTCCACAGATAAGGTCACAAACAGCGATTAATATGGATGGCATCCGAGTGGTGGGTCATCGAATTCTCCATTTGATGCTCCTTTGGCCTCCAAGTAATTAAAATTCTCTTCAACTCACGTTTATTTTTTTCGAGAACATCCTAAAGAAGATCTTACAGCAATAACTAGAGACAATCTATACATCAGATATTCATTACGATGTAGCTTGGCTGGTGAACTAGAGGTGCACTACGCTCTTAATACACGACTTCACTGTAAGCCTTTCCTTCAAATTCCGGTTTTTTCTTTCGTTTTTTTTTTTTTTTTTTTTTTTTTTATCTATGAACATATATCATTGCAGTATCAAACTTATACAATATCAGCCAACAGACAGAGCTACTGCCTCATACCTGTACAGTATTCCGATCTTTCACCCATGATATATAAGCAAAACCAATGTTAATATGCATTTTCAATTCGATTATTACTATATGGTAATATCTAAGCGTTTGCAAGTCAAAGTAAATACAATTTGCCCATTTTTGAGTGAATCAAGCCAACTGTTATTGATTTAGTTAAAACCAAAAATGAGGAAAAAAAAATACAAAATTCACTGAAAATATTAGAATTGCTTAAGTTGCAGAATAATTATTAAAGAAACAGAATAACTTTGTAGCATTTTCTTAGTAAAGCCCCTGCGAATTACCACCCCTCCTCCCCCTCCCCCGCCCTTTCCCTCTTAAGCCACCTCAAATAAAATTTCCAGAAGCCACTGAATTTTAGGAAATGTTTATTCTTTATAGCATGTGTCTATCTCCCCTTGTCTCGCTTTATTTATTTATTTTTTCCTTATCTTTTGAATCTCTTCTCTCTCTTATCATAAATTATTATTGTTACTATTGTCTTTATCTTTACTACTCTTGATATCATTATTATTATCATTATTATTATTGACATTATCATAGAAATTCAAAAGAATAGTAAGAATCATAATAAAAATAGTGAACATGATAATGATAATAGTAATAGTAAAAATAATAATAGTAATAATGTTAATAGAAACAATTATAATAATAACAAAAATTATAACAATAATACTAGTAATGACAATGATAATAAAACCAACAATAATGATGTTAATAAAGATGATGATAACAATAATGATGAAAATATGAGAACAAAAACAATTATTAAAAGGATAATAATAATAGCAATAGTAATAATGATAATCATAAGTATAACAATAATGATAATAAACAAACGTAGATGATGATAATGATAAAAATAATAGGGTCAATAATGATAGCAATAATAATAATAATGTTGATAAAAATAATAATAATGATAATAATCATAATAGAAATAATAATGATAAAGATAATCATAATAACAACATTATTGTAATGTCCGTATTATCCCAAGGGTCATATCCTAAATCCTCAAGTCGAAGTGTAAACGAACTTCTGTCTTCCCTTGATGCCAGCCAGGGGCAAAGAGGCCAGGGTCACAAGGGCTAAGGGCCTGGCTAACCCCTGTCAATTCAAACCCCTGAAAGTGGTAGCGTGGAAGGGGCTTGAATCAAAATTATATGGGTTTGTTTCAGCGTGATAACCTATTTCTGATGTGCAGCCTTGGCATAAAAGAAGATACTAAAACTGAAAAATAGTTAGAAAAAATAAAATACAAAACATATGCTGAAGGCACATAAAAGAATTAAAGCTGCCGTATACATAGAATAAAAGAAAATACACTCCAGAGTGGAAATTGGCTGAAAGCCTTACCAATAAAAACAAATGTAAAACCAGCAAGTCTGGCGCCACTGCTGAAGGCTTAAATGAAAAAAAAATCAAACCTAAAAGTTAAAATACGGTAGAAAAAAACAGTCTAGCGTAATAAAAGAAGGCCAAAAATATGTAAATAATATCACTCAGACTTCATACTAAAAATCATGAAAAATAGAAAAGTTTATCAAAAAGGATCTAATCATCTATAAAAAAAGGGTTCAGATCACGTCCAGCTCCTAAGTAAAGAATATCAGGCACCTCAGTACAAAACATTATATATTTTCCTTTTTTTTTTTTTTTTACCTACCGTTGTTTATTTCTTTGCCTCAATTACCGGAATGGCGACACAGCCGGTTAAATGCAAATGCAGGAGGACTGGGAAACCGAAACAATTCGTTGACTGTCTGGCTACCTCTTTACTGTTTCGTAAAAAAAAAAATGTAAATATTCCTTTGGTGACGTCAGATACGTACATGAAGTTATGATATGTACGAGAATAAACGAAAATGCATAGAAATATAACAATTACAAATTGAAAAATGAAATAATCAAACTCAAACGAAATACATAGAATAATATCCCTAATTCTATAAATAAAGACAAAGTAACATTGACACCCTAAAAGAACTCAGATAATCAACACTACTAAAAATAAATAAAAGATTTAAAAAAGAGTTTGGAAGTTACAAATAACAAATACAACAATTAAAGAAAACCAATTAAGACAGGGGTAACAAAAAAAAAATTAAAACGAAGTAGCAAGACAGGCACCGTCTGGTACTCTAGCACAGGCAGCCAGAGCGGGAGAGAAGAGAGAGCACGAAATGGAACATTTTATACTTATGATAATGATGATAACAATTGGGATGACAGAAACAATGATAATGATAATAGTGATGATAATGATAATGATGGTGATGATCGCAATAGCATTAATAATAATCATAATGACAATGATAACAATGATAATAAAAATCATACTACTAATAAAAGTAATATCAATTATAATGAAAAGAAGAAGATTGACAACAATATCAACAATTATAATCATAATGATGATAAAAATAACAGGAATACCAACAATAGTGATTTAGATATTATAGACTGAAAGGCAATATAACGTGATGACAGCAATACATTGTAATATATAAATTTAGCATGAAAGAAAGCAATACCAGTCATTGTATACAAATTTTGAATCATTATCAACAGTAATAATAATCATAATGATGATATCAAGAATTATGGGAAGAATAATGACAATGAGGATAATGATTAGGATTATTACTATAATTAGTAATAATGACAATAATGAGTGTCCTTGTAATGACGGTAATTATAATAATCGTTACTAATGATAGTAATAATGTTGTTACTGATAACATTGATATCAATGTTTATAATGAGACAGCTAATAATAATCAAAATTCTGATTTTAAAGATTATGATGATAATCATAATAACAATAATGGTGATAATAATAACAATAATAAAAATGGTAACAATAACAAGAAAAGATGATAACAATAACAACACTAATTATAACAGTAATAATCATGAGCATAAGAACAACATTAATAATGATAATCATGATGTTACAGATAATAATAACGATAGCAATGTTAATGATGATAACAGTAATAAAGACAATAATAAAAAAATGATAATAAAAAATGATTATGATGAGGATGATGATAAAGATAATGATAATAATGATAATGGTAATGATGATGATGGTAATAATTATGATAATGATAATGGTAATGATGATGATGGTAATAATGATAATAGTAATGATTATGATGTTGATAATGATGACGGTGATGATCCTAATGACAGTGGTTATGATGATGATGATGCCGATGATGATAATGATAATGATGGTGAATATGATGATGATAATGATAATAATAATGATAATGATACTGATGATGGTAATAATGATGATAATGATGATGGTGATGGCGATGTTTAAGGTGATGCTGATGATCATCAGAAATATTAATCTCATTATCACTGGAGTCATCATAATTAGGTAGAGAATCTGATCCACTGGTCGTGTTTTTGTTTTGTTTTTTGCCGCGCTCCTTCCAGTTTCTCTGGTGTTGCCATTTCTTATTTTTACTTTTTTTTTTTTTTTATTTTTTATTTTTTTTGGCAGAAACGATTAAATGAAATAAAATGATGGCTAGTATTTAAGGAATAATGCATAATTCATTATATGTACTCTAAGGTATATTGACCAATTAAAAGTGATCCATGGCGAATAAAGATAACAATAAATTCCCGACCTAAATAAGCATGTAATGTGCTAGCCAAAAGTAGGCTGTAAGAATGACACATTGGTTCTTTTTCTTCCATAATGTATGCGGAAAGACTCTAGCTATGAAATGATTACGTAAGTAGATATAT
>BOPN01012989.1:0-10037 GCA_017312705.2 Penaeus japonicus | reverse complement strand
TAGAAGGAGAGGGGGAGAGGGGAGAGAGAGAGAGTGAGAGAGAGTGTGAGACTACGTGGAAGCCACGTGGAGAAATAAGATTGCTACGTGGTCACGATGCTATAAAAACGAACTAAGCAACTCTTCATGGCGACCCAGCGTCAGGTCAATCGGGGCATTCCCATTGACCTTTCTCTCACTTCCACTCTCGCCCTTGGAGAAAGCGCAGGGCGTGTCAGCTCCTCGACGCCGACCCCCCACGCACCTACCAGAGAACAGAAGACATCCGAAGCCATCGCTACCAGTAAATATTTCTATTTCACCTGGGCCGTTCCCACCCAATAAAGGAAACAAGAACACCAGACTTTGGCTTCAAAAAACCCTTTGTGAGCAATTCTCACAAATTGGTAGCAGCGGTGAGACCCCCGTCTGCCTCCGGAATCTACTTCACTCGCCACGCTATAACATGGGATTTTCGTTCCCCATCTCAAGATACCTGCCACAGCGCAGCGCAGCAAGAGTTCCGTAATGGCAACCTACATCGCAAGAATGTGTTAGGACGTAAGGCCATAAGAACACCCAGGCAATTCCAACATCAAGATTTGGAAAAATAAGGTCCTGGCGACACAGCGAGCAAGAAATCGAGACCATCGGACAAGATGGACACCTCCACACCCGCACACCTAAAACTTCCCTTCGAAATGTTTCCGCTCGACATTTGTTCACAAAACCGTAAGCACATACAATGGGCCAATTCTCCTTATTTCTCTACTTTCTCTATGTCCCCCATATACGTGTGCTTATGTGTTTTAACAGTGAAAGAAGTTCAAACGTTCTCTGTTAGGCAAAGTGTTATTTTTTCTCACACTTTCAACATTATAATTACATTCTTATCGGTGATCGAACTATTCATTTAATAACTACGTTAAATATATTGTGTATTTTGCCGTAAAATAACTTTAAAGAAAGTAATTTTGTATGTTTCAATTCTTTTTTTCTATGATGCTACATTTTTTTTCTCTCTCATTCGTTAATCACTCGTTTGTATTATCGAATTCTATAATTCTACAATTCACCATGTATGTAAACGACACGAGTCTGAAAGTTCGTTAGTATTTTAAGGAATATTCCACTGATAAATTCCACTCCCCCCAAACATTGTACGTTTATGGCCACCACGCCGCGTGCCCCCTCCCACCCACGCCACGTTCGACAAACGCCACGCTCATCCCACCCCCCCCACCCCCGCTACATGACCCTCGGAGCTAGCGTCAGGTCACAGGAGACTCATTAAGATTTCACTTTTCCCCTCCCCCCTGTGTATCCTCCCTCCACCCTCCCTCATCGATGTTAAAAGACGAGTATAGATATCATTTGCTTTTTGTTTAATAAGCAAGGCCTCCATGTTACGACGATGAAACCTTCAGAAAGGCTTGGCAAACCAGCCTTGTCAATCCTGATGTCCCATACAACCGCTATCTTGAAGACCGACGATCCTTCACAACCGTGCGGGATTCGTTCATAATCAGATAAGGTTTATTTGGGTTTGTTAAATCTTCGCAATCATGTTGTGAGAGAGATATAGTAAAGTGCAATATACTCTCTTTTCCTTTAATTTTTCATATTCATATTAACCATATGGAATATGATAAATGCATTATGCTTTATCCCTTTTGTTATTCATATTAATTAACTAAATCTAATATCATTCTCAGTTAATTCGTATTTGGTCTATTTTAAATTGAATTTAAAAGATAAATTCGAATTTTATTCATTTTTCATGTATCATATATATTACTTAAGCTTAACTTCGCCGGTCAAACGCAGCGTAAAAAGGTACTGCAGCCAGAGATGCTAAGGGGTGATGATAAGAGATGATAAGCCGTTTGCACTTCCAGCGAGTCAACTATCCGATTGCAGATTGAACGGAATAATCTCAATTCGGATCAGTACTTCATTTTTATCATTGTTATTCACATATGTCGAGTGCGATTTCATAACCATGTACGAGGTTGATATTATTATCATAGATAATTACTATGTGAGTACTAAGATTGAAATGTTAAGTTAAGAATAATTCCATACGAACTTGATATAACACCTCTTACTCACTCATAAATACATCTATCAAACTCTGTGTCATTCACGTTCACTTTCTATCTCAAACTCATTGTTCACTGTAGACGCATCGTCTACCCGTCTTACTTTGCAATAGCTCACCCCACGCTTCTGTTGACAAGCACACTTGACATTAACTTTGTGTCATGGCGTAAAGTGAATAAATTCATAGTAATTCGGTAGAGGACGCTCCACCCACAATATTCTTTTTTACTGCCCTTAGTTTGTCGAAAGTAAAAGTGGATAGTTATTAGCATTGTATTTCTAAAAACTAACAATTATTTTTTTACTCTTGCAATAGCTACTTACAATTTTGTTTACGAACATACTTGTCACTAATACAGTGTCATGACATAAAACGAATTAATGAATTCAGACAGTAATTCGGTCGGACGACTCGGTGCCACCCATAACAATTCTTTTATCGCCCCAAGTTTGTTGATACGATAATGTGATAGTTATTTGCACGACTTAACTGTTTTGAAGCATCCTCTCTTATTTATTCTGAGACTCTCAGTGGTTCAAGTAAACCTTTGCCGGTTGCCACTGTTGTCTCCCTCTACCTGAGAAGCTTGCAGTTCAAGTAGTCCCTTCCGGGTCGCTGCAAGTATCTCCCTCCTTTATCTATCTCTATTAGAAAATAAAATCAACTAACAAAAAAAATGTAAAGTCAAAGAAAGAAAAACAAAGTAAATTAATATAAAATATCGAATTATGCACACACCCTCCCCCACTCTCTGTTCGTCTTTCTTTCCTTCTTCCATTGGCCCTGTATGTAAAGGTTATCAAGCAGGTTACGGAACGCCAAGAACTACGAAACGAGGCCCGGAATGCGGTCGCCAAAAGACACTACGGTTTGGAAGATCAGAAGCAGCAGACGCCAAAAACGTCCAGAAGAGAGAGCATGGCTGTCATTTCCCAGAAACCAAGAGTGTGGCACCCGTCGAAGAGGACAGCCGGACACCCTCAGTTATAACGTGGAAGGCCCGCCTGCAAAATAACCAAAAAGCAGCAGCCAAGTACGGAAGAACATGGAAAACGAAGAAACGGAATCCGACATCCGGGACGTGGGACCACGACATGAACACGCCAACGAGACGCGCGGACATCATCGCCAGAGTTAGAAGTTGACCTGAACCACGCAAGGCCGGACGACACGTTCGCCCTTCAAGGACGACTTCACCTAATACATGCAAGTCAAGGACGACTTCAACTTAACGGCTTGAGGACAAGCCTTTTTAGGTGGCCGGGCAGTCTGTGAGACCACGTGGAAGCCACGTGGAGACATGAGAAAGCCACGTGGCCTAGATGCTATAAAGACGAAGAGGCAACTCTTCACGGCATCCCAGACTGGTCAAGATAAAACGGGCTGACCTTAGGTCAACCCCTGTCGAAGAAATAAAAAAGGGAGCCATCAAATATACTTTCAATAACCCTATGTTCCAAACAGCAAACTTCGAAACAAAAATACTAAAACACTTAAAACAAGGTGAAATCGAACTAAATTTCAAACTGATTGAGGAAGCCAAAAACCTTAAAAAGATCAGGAATGGGTACGAGGAAACAAAAGAAAGGCCAGAGGATAAAAAGAAAACTAATTAATTAAAATGACCAGGCTTAATATCCTGCAACATAATGTACGACATTGGAGTACCGAAAGATCGAGAGAGTTGGCTAATGCATATAGGGAGATTGACCCGGACATCATCCTTATTAACAGCCACGGCAAAAAAGAGACGGAAGGACTCAAACTCTACCAATACAATACCTATAATTCCAATAAATCCGGAGAACTGAACGATGGAGTAGCCATAGCCATCAAACAAGGCATAAAACATCGTATCATTGACGATTTCCAATCAGAGATGCTGGCAATCCAGATAGATACTGCAGAGGGGCCTATCATCATAGCCACCTCGTATCTACCACCAAGAAGGCCCTTCCTACCATATCCCGATTTCTTGCGTCTACTAAGAATCGATAAACCTGTTTATCTCTTGGGAGACTTAAATGCCAGACACCGAATCCTCGGACATAATAACAACAATGAGGTGGGCTCCAGACTGGCAGAATTCATAAACAATGGGCAAGCAATCATCCTTGGTCCACTTTTTGCAACTTTTATCACACAAAATGCAGCTTCCACCCCAGACCTTGTTATTGCCAACAAACACGGTCATTTGAATGCTTACCTAAAACAAGGTCCACTAACAACAAGTGACCATCTGCCGATTCATGTCATCCTGTCTACATCGCCAATCATGGTCCCCACTCAACCACGATTTAAATACAAAGATGCGGATTGGGAAAAATTTAAAGAACTACTAAATAACTCCCCGAGAACCAACCTTGAACATCAACATCACTCTGCTTTAGACACCGAAGCAGAAAGTTGGCTAAAAGAAATTAAAGAGGCAAAAGAACAAAGCATTCCAAAAACAACCTTCCGTACCATCACCCACCACAAAACTAATGGAGATCTTAATCAAAGGAAAGCTATTTACGAAAACCTAAAAACTCAAGCGGAAAGAACAGGATGGACCACAGAACTAAGGAACCAATATAGGCAACTCCAAATTGAAATCCGAGAAATTGCCAAATCTATCTCGCAGCAAACTTGGGACCAATTAACCACGGAAGTCTCCAATAACACGAATGATCCGGCAACCTTTTGGCGTAAGATTCACCAAATGAGAGGAAATAATAATTCATTCTCCCCATACATCCTGGATGCAAACAACAGGAAAATATTTGATACAGATGGCAAAGAAAAGATCTTAAACAGATACTGGAGCAAAATTTTTAACATCTCGGAAGAGGAGAATTTAATGTTCAACCAACAACACGAGCAGGTGGTCCTAAGAGATCTCCAACTATTCCCAAATAAGACCAACCCAGATGATCGAATAGATTTCAGTAAGCTCTCCAACGAAAACCACCTAATTGCAGAAATAACGGTGGAGGAAATTAAAACAACTATTAAAAAAATGAAAAACAAAGCTGCAGGGAAAAGCAAAATAAATAAGACTGATCTCATTAACATTCCTGAGAACTCTCTCATTAAACTTAAAAATCTATTCAATGCCTCACTAGCCGCCGGGTACTTCCCAAAACCCTTTAAAGTTGCCACCATCACTCTTATTCCTAAGTCTGGCAAGCCACCAAACAGACCTGAAAACTTCCGTCCGATTTCTCTCCTCGAAATTCCAGGCAAGATATTTGAAAAATTAATTAACACCCGACTAATGAGCCATCTTGAAGACCGCAATATACTAAACGAAAACCAATACGGTTTCAGGAGAGGAAAGGGGACCACAAGTGCAATAGCCATTGCATATGAAAATATAGCCAATGCAGTTGCCCTCAAAAAACAATGTCACGTCATCCTCAGAGACGTATCCAAAGCCTTTGACAAGGTTTGGCACCAAGGATTACGTCATAGATTAATAGACGCACAAATGCCCGACCCACTCACGAAATTACTAAGTAGCTTTCTGAAAGACCGTAAAGGTCACATCAAGATCGATAGCATCCTTGGCAACGAGATCGATCTCAAAAGCGGTGTCCCACAAGGAAGCGTCATCTCGCCCACACTCTACATTATGTATACTTCTCCTCTGCCTCCACCAACACTCCACCATACGTACATTGCCTATGCAGACGATATAACCCAAATAATAACACATCCGAGCAAATCTAAAATAATCATGGCCCTCCAAACCCATAATGCTATTACCTCAATCAACAAATTTGAAAAAGATTGGAAAATCAAAACAAATAAACAAAAATTTCAAATGATATCCGCTGCCAAGCTTGCACCACTACCAATCTTAATTGACAACAACGAGATTCCTTTCAGCCAAAACGGCAAGTTACTCGGCCTCCAAATAGGCTGCAGAGGATTCGCTCCTCACGTCAAAGAGAGAACAAGACTCGCAAACAAACAGCTCACCATGTGTAAGAGATTCTCGGCTTGTACTGAAAAAACAAAACTTCATCTATACAAAGCCTTAATTAGACCTATTTTGGAATACCCACCAGTACCGCTAAACACCATCTCCAAATCACTTATGTTAAAAATACAGGCGGTACAGAATAAAGCATTGATTTGGGCATCAGGTGTCCGTTACCCAAACATACCCTCGGCAATACAGCTACATGAAAGGCTCAACATAATCCCGATGAACCTAAGAATACATCACCTTGCCAAAAAGACTTGGGAGAAATTAGAATACCTGGAAGACGCAAACTACTTAAAGCTAACACAAAACCACCTCACGAATCAAAACCACTCCTGGTTCCCACGTAGCCTCCCAGCATCACTCGCTGAACCACAGCCACTCTACAGCAGACGATCCTCGCAGGAGCCAATGCTCCGTAGGAACCGCGTTCCACGCGAAGCTCACAGAGATGACGATCATGTCAATCCCGACGATCCCGACGTCGACGTCGACCTGTAAATAGAAAACAGAAAAGAATGAAAAAAGAAAAGAGAAGTAGATAAGGAGAGAGATAGGGGTGAGTTCTCACTCCCTCAACACCTCCTCCGGACCTTCTCCGCAATCCTGAAAAGAAAGAAAGAGTAAAAAGAAATTAATTTGTTTTGAACTAATTATACTAACATGTTTTTATAAAAACTCTAAAGAAAACGAAATAAAAAATGCATGATAAGGGAAGGTGATGGCAAACAAAACCAACTTAAAAAAAAAAAAAAAAAAAAAAAAAAAAAAACATGATTTGGGATGGTGAAGGTTTTTATTATAATTTATCTATATGTATAAAAATATACATAACTATTTAAAAGAGCCTCCTGGACAGTGCACTCTTGGCGCGGCCATTAGTCGAACACACACATGACAAGCAAAAGGGAACGCCCCTTTAACTTTTACACTTCAACTAATTTCATTTTCCTCAGCTAGCTCCCCTTTTTAGCTCTCTATCCTTCTTTCGTTGGTCCAGCCAACTACTTTCCTTTCCGATTTCCGATTTCCGATTTTTGGCAGAAGAACAAGAAATCCTGTTCAGAAATTTCTGGAGAAATTGCTTCAGAATTACCGAAGAAGAAGAGAACTTTGACAGTGATTTCGAGGAGACCATCATTGAGGAAATAGGAAGACATATCGACCTCCTATCTCCAGATGCTGCTGCTGATTTCACAAGACTAGACCCCTCTGACCCACTAATGGCCAAGGTCAGCCCCAGAGACGTCAAACTAACTTAAAAGTTTTAAGAATAGAACTGCTCCAGGCAAAAACAGGATCAATAAAACAATCCTGCAAAATCTTCCTATTAAGATGTTGCTGAGACTGGCAAACATATACAATGCCTCTCTCACTGCTGGATACTTCCCTGATCACTTCAAGGAAGCGAGAATCAAGATGATACCAAATGCCGGGAAAAATCCAAGAAAAGTAGAGAATTATAGACCGATTTCTCTGCTGGAAGTCCCAGGCAAAGTCTTTGAGAAGATATTGAACTCACGATTGCGCAATTACCAAGCAGAGGAACATCATCAGCCATTGCAATCATATATGAAAAAAATGCCAATGCCATGAGTGAAAGGAACTAAGTCAATGTGGTCCTGAGAGATGTGGCCAAAGCCTTCGATAAAGTTTGGCACACAGGCCTGAAACTTAAGATCATCAGGCTGAACCTCCCGACGCCCTTGACCAAGTTATTGTGCTATTTTCTTGTCAATAGAAGTGCAAGAATAGTCATCGGCAATACAGTCGGCGAAGCAATTCCCCTCAGCAGTTGAGTTCCACAGGGAAGCTGCCTTTCACCGACACTCTTCACCATTTTCACTGCAGATCTGCCTGAGTCGTCACATGGCAGCAGTCACTATATGTATGCCGATGACATCACCCAGATCATCAAGTACGAAGGGAGGTCAATCAAGATGATGGCACTTCAGAACAAGTACTAAAATAAGATAATAAAATAAAAACAAATAAAAACAAAAAATTCTAATGAATAGCATGCTAGGTGTTCTGGTATCTGGCTGCCTCCCGAGGGGTTGACCCGGGGCTTTGTTCAGCTACTAATGGCGCACATACATGCTATTTCTCTCACTTCTTTCCCCTGGTCTTACAAACTTTATCCTTTCCAGCTTTTCTCAGCTTTCCTTCTATCAACTTGATCTCCTCGTAAATTTCTTTTCCACTCTCCCTCCAGCTCCCTTCATCACTTCCTCTTCACTTTACATACTTCCATTATTCAAGATAGTCATTGCACGGTGTTCTGGTATCCAGACTGCCTCCCGAGGGGTTGACCCGTGGCTTCGTTCGGCTGCCAAGGGCGCACCTGCACTCATCCTCCAACTTCCTTCTCCTGGCAGACCTCCAATAAAAAGCTTATATTCTCTACACTGTGCTTAACTTTCTAACTCTCACTTTATCTCCTCCCAAGTTTCATTTTTACTATCTCTCCAGCTCCTTTAACCACTTCCTCTTCTGCTTTTCACGCTAAGTACTTTCAACATTTTAATTACGAAGAAGAATACTTCAATTAAAAAAAAAATATATATATATATATATATATATATATATATATATATATATATATATATATATATGAATGAATAAACTATCCTTACCCCTAACCACAACAACCGCAACCTTCTATATCCAGACCCCTTCCTCCCTCACCCTTTTAATCTTACTCACCCTCAAAACTACAAGCAAACTACAATCAACAAAATCCAGATTTCGTCAGCACCTTCCGACCTGGCAGGCCTCCCTGAGTTTCGAGTGGACATGACAACAACTTTACAAGTCAGACAGGGAGTTTCGTCCTCCCACTACTTTCCTTCATTTTCCTAACTGTTTTCTTCACCTCAACTCTTCATCAGACTTATCTGTCCCGCTACCACTTCGGTGGAGGTTCCAGTACAGTACAGTACAGACCTGGCTGTACTGATCCTCTCTCTCGGAGAAAACGAACCTGTGACACCAGGGAACAGGCAGGGTTCCGCAGCAGATTCTCAACTACAGACCATATCCACACACTAGCTAAAATAAAAGAGAAAACAAACGAATATAGGAAGCCCCTGTGTATGGCACTCGTAGATTATGAAAAGGCATTCGATTCGGTACAGATATCTGCAGTACTAATTGCAATTCGTAAACAAAGAGTAGAAGAAATATACTGCAGATTATTAGAGGATATATATATAGATGGTACAGCGACCATCAAAATCCACTCAGAAACCAATAAAATACCAATAAAAAAGGGTGTTAGGCAGGGCGATACCATCTCACCGAAGCTGTTTACAGCTTGCTTAGAGGAAGTATTCAAGAAGTTAGATTGGAAGGAGAGAGGAATTAAAATAGGGAATGAGCACTGAAGCAATCTAAGATTAGCAGATGACATTGTTCTTTTCGGCGAGTCAGCAGATGAACTACAACAATTAATAAGCGAATTTAAATAGGGAAAGTCTGAAGATTAGCCTTAAAGTGAATATGAAAAAGACTAAAGTCACGTTCAACAGTCGTTCCCAAGTTAAGCAAATACAAATACAGGGCGAGGTACTAGTAGCAGTGAACGAGTATGTATACCTAGGGCAACTCATCCAGCCGAGTACATCCTGCGAAGCCAAGATAAAACGGCGAATCAGGCTAGGTTGGAGTGCCTTCGGTACACATAGTAATATATTACGAGATCGTCTGCGACTATGTCTAAAGAGAAAGAGTTTTTACCAATGTGTCCTCCCCGTCATGACATATGGATCAGAGACATGAACGACGACCAAGGCACTCGAGAGGAAATTAGTAAGCGCCTAAAGAGGAATGGAAAGGCTTATGCTAGGAGTTAGCTTAAGAGACAAGAAAAGGGCCACATGGATCAGGCAGCAAACAAAAGTAGAGGATATACTCAAGAGCATCAAGAAGAAAAAGTGGCAGTGGGCTGGACATATATATCGGAGACAGGACAACAGGTGG
>BOPN01012987.1:7500-10041 GCA_017312705.2 Penaeus japonicus | reverse complement strand
TTGGCACTCGAACAGTACCAATCAGTGTCTTCTTTTATCCCTTTATAGGTCTGTTAAGTATTTGAGTTTCTTTTTTTTCTTTCTTTCTTCCTCTCAATTTTTTTTTCTTTCTTTCTTTCTTTCATTCTCTCTCTTATGTTTTTTTGTTTTATATACTTCTACACTGACTTGTATTTTACTTGTTTTTTGTTTCTTTATTTGTTTCTGTCTTTCAGTTTTTGATTATTTGTTTATATATCTACCAACCTGTTCGTCTTTCTATTTCTATCTTTGCCTCTCTCTATCTATCCACAGTATATTTGTATCTATATCCATTTCTTTATCTGCCCATCTATACACCTTTTCATATATCAATCTATGTCTACATTTATAAGTCTATATCAATATATAATTATATATACTTACATCTATTTATTTATCTTTCTACCTATCTATACCTTTATATATATATATATATACATATATATATATATATATATATATATATATATATATATATATATATATATATATGAACCACTATCTATCTATCTAAAACAATCTATCTATCTATACCTATATCTATCTAACTATCTATACTTATACCCATCTATCTACTTATCTATACTCATATCTGTTTATCTATCTATCTATACCTATATCTATCTAACTATCTATACTTATATCCATCTATCTACTTATCTATACCTATATCCGTTTATCTATCCATCCATCAATCTATTTATCTATTTGCCTGTGTGTGTGTATACGTGTGTACGTGTGTCTTCTTTATCTTCACTTCGTCACTTTGCCTGTGTGTGTGCGTGTGTGTGTGTGTGTGTGTGTGTGTGTGTGTGTGTGTGTGTGTGTGTGTGTGTGTGTGTGTGTGTGTGTGTGTGTGTGTGTGTACGTGTATCTTCTTTAACTTCACTTCGTCCTTCATTTCAGTGTTAGGACAGTCCACAACATACTCTATCTATAACCTTGAACCTCCTCGGTGTTTGCAGGTGCTTAGCACTTGTACGGGTTTTACAGCATGTGGCATTAGGTGAAACAAAAAAGCAATAAATAAGTAAAGTATTTTTGTATGCCTTGCCTGGATGTGGTGTGCGTGTCAATTCGAACGTCTGAATGCAGACGCCCCTATTATTGTTTACCTGTTTGTTGACATTGTTGTGGTTGTTAGCGTGTAAACGGGTGCGTGCATTATCTTCAGTTTAGTGGGGTTCACGGAGCAGACAGAAAACCTTGTGTCTGCTTCAGTCTGTTCGTGTTGTAAGAAATGGAGGCTTAAAAATGAATGTATTTGGAGTTTTGCTAGGCAGTTTGGTCTCGCTGTTACGTATGGATTATTAAAGAAAAACAAATTACAAGGAGAATGATAGAAAAATGATAATGATGATGAATTTAACCTTGTCATCATCATTATTAATCTTTACTCTTCATTACTATTATTAAAGATAAAAACGATGATTATACCTATTAGCGATGATAATAATATTATCATAATTATCATTACCGTTAGTATTATCATTGTCACCTCTACTATTGCTGCTAATATTGACATTATTATTATCATTATCATTGACATCTCCATCATCATCATTTTCATCATCCTCATCATTATTAATGTTATCAAATTATTATTATTATTATCATGAAAACTATTACCATTATCATTATTATCATTATTATTATTATCATTATCATTATTGTTATTATTATTATCATTATTATTATTATCATTATTATTATTGTTATTATTATTATCATTATTATTATTATTATTATTATTATTATCATTATTATTATTAGTAGTATTATTAGTATTATTATTAGCATTATTATTATTAGCATTATTATTATTATTATTATTACCATCATCATCATTATTATCATAATTATCATCATTATCATTATTATCATCTTTAACATTATCACTGTTATCATCATTATTATCATTATTGTTATCATCATTATTATTGTTATTACTTTTATAATTATCATCCTTATCATTATTATTACTATCAGTGCTATTGTAATTATTATTATCATTATCATTATTATCATTATTATCATTATCATCATTATTATTATTATCATTATATTATCCATATCATCATTATCCTCTACATTATCATTACTGTTATCAGTATTATTATTACTATCACCATCGTTATCATCATCATTATCATTACTATCACTGTGGTTATCAATAATATTGGCATCAATATTATCACTATAGTCGTTATTATCATTACTATTACTATTATCTTCTTTTTTCTTATCATCATGATAATAATTATTATAATTATCTTCATTATAATTATCAATATTTTAAATGTCATTATCATTATCTTTGTCATTATTATCATCATGATTATTATTATTATTATTATCATTGCTACTATTACTGGCATAGTCTTTATCATTATTTTTGCATCCTCATCATCGTCATCACCATTATTATCATTGTTATCATCATTAACATTATCATTATCATTATTTTATAGTCATCATTATCATCATTAGTTGTAGTAGTAGCAGCAGTGGTAGTATCAT
>BOPN01012985.1:0-7500 GCA_017312705.2 Penaeus japonicus | reverse complement strand
CTGTTTGTCTGTCTGTCTGTCTCTCTCTCTCTCTCTCTCTCTCTTCCGCTTGTCAGTCACCCCCCCTTAACCCCATTAGCTCGCCCTCTTCTTTTGCGTCACGTCTCACTCCCCCCCCCCCCGTCATGTCTCCCTTCCTCCCTCCCTCTCCCTCCCTCTCCCTCCCACTCCCTTCCTATCAGCACTACCCAGCAACAAGTGTTGTGTGACCCCCAGTGTGAAAAGCTCTCCTACAGATGTGTTCTAATGCTAAAATATTATATGCATATGGTTGAAGTATCTTTTTTTATGTCTCAGCTGATCGATCGTATCAATATATATATTTATACAGTAGCTGAATATAGATATATATGATGATCTCGAGGCTGATGAGGTTGAAAGATTAAGTTGATAGCAATTTTTTTCCTTAATCAAAAGATCTAAATTCCTTGCAATTTCCTTCATTGGAGATCAAAGATAACTGGGAAATACTATAGGTATATAGTAGTGGTATTAATACAACCATACAAAGGTTAGATGTGCTATAGTGGAAAATATAACACTTAGAGAAACATGGATATCAACTCGATAACTATACGATCATATAAAACCAAATGCATATACAATATTTATATAGAGTTTATAAATCACTATACACAAACAAACAAACAAACAAAAAAAGGATGACTGAGAGACTTATTACCCATCATAATTACATGTCAGGTATTACCTCATTATCATGTTTAATTAGTGTCTTCATGTTAATCATTATTGGTAGGCCTATGGGAAAAAAAAGGTAATTACACCTTGGCCATATATCAATAAGGGTGAAATTCCCTTTCTGAAGATTTGGGAATATCATCCTTATGCATTCCGTGATGAGTTATTGTATAGAGACGAAAGAAGAGATAGATAGATGGATGAAATAGATCAGTGGATGAATAGATAGATGGTAAAGAATAAGTTGATAGATTAAGGAATAAACAGACGGTGAAACCCATGGATAGATAGATCGATGGATGGAATAATAGATAGATCAGTGGATGAATAGATAGATGGTAAAGAATAAGTTGATAGATAAAGGAATTGACGGTGAAACCTATGGATAGAAAGATAGATGGATGAAATAATAGATAGATCGGTGGATGAATAGATAGATGGTATAAGAATAAGTTGATAGATAAAGGCATTGATAGATTAAGGAATAGACGGTGAAACCCGTGGATAGATAGATCGATGGATGAATATAGAGATGGAAAGAGAATAGATAGATGTGTGAATTGCAGTTTATATAGATGGCTAATTAGATAGATGGATAGATGGATGGAGGGTTGTCGAATATGATTTGTTTGTTTCACTTGTTTCTTTCTTCCCCCCTCCCCCCCCTCCCTTATCCTTTTCATTTTCTCCTATACCTCGTCTTTCCTCGCGTTTTCGTATCATATTTAATTTTCTTTTTTATTCCAATAATCTCTTTTCTAAAGTCTGTTACTTTTGTCTAAACTTTTTACCAACTATGAATCTGTTATATAATATTAATACCTATTTGTGTCTGTCTGTCTGTCTGTCATTCCTTTTAATTGTATGTCTACTGTGTTGAGGGAAGGGTAAGGAGGTGGAGAGGAGCGGAGAAGGTGGAGCGGTGGAGGTGGAGGGAGGAGGTGGAGCGGTGGGGGTGGAGGGAGGTGGAGAGGGGGGAAGGTGGAGGAGGAGGTGGAGAGGGGGAGAAGTGGAGATGGAGGGAGATGGACAGAGGAGAAGGAAGAGGAAAAGGAGGGGATGAAGAGGGGAAGAGGTAAGGGAGAAGGGAAGAAGAGGTGGAGAAGGAAGAGGAAAAGGAGGGGATTAAGAGGGGAAGAGGTAAGGGAGATGGGAAGAAGAGGTGGAGAAGGAAGAGGAAAAGGAGGGGATGAAGAGGGGAAGAGGTAAGGGAGAAGGGAAGACGAGGTGGAGAAGGAGGAGGAGGAGGGAGAGAGGGGGGATGTCAGCCATTTTCGTTATTCTTGCATTTCTCTTTATTTTATCTTTCTCTCTCTCTCTCTCTCTATCTCTCTCTCTCTCTCTCTCTCTCTCTCTCTCTCTCTATCAATCTATTTATCTATCTATCTCTATCTATCTTTCTATCTATCTATCTTTCTCACACACACACGCACACACACACGCACAGACACACACACACACACACACGCACAGACACACACACGCACAGACACACACACACACACGCATAGACACACACACACACACGCACAGACACACACACACACACGCACAGACACACACACACACAAACACACACATACACACACACACACACACACACGCTTACACATACATACCATAAACATTATCACGGAAAGTTCTTTCTGTCCAGCTATTAAACATCAATTTACTTGTCTATCTATCTACCTAATGTCTGTCTATCAACGTACCTGTCTATCTAATCAGATGTCAGTCAAACTTCATTCTACTAAGGTCTCATCTTTTCTTCCCATCATTACGTAGAGTAATTAACATAAATAAGCGTGTTCTACCCCCAAAAAAAAGTAATAATGATGATAAAAATAAAAAAATAAAGATAAAAGAAAATGAAGAAGAAAAAAAAAATGGATTGAGTGACTTTTCGCTCTGCTCCTCACCCTTTTTCCTCCTATTTATCCTCCTTCTCCTTCTCCGCCTATTCCTATTTCTCTTTCTCCTTCTTTCTCTCGTTCTTTTACTTTTTTTTCTCATTTATCTTCCTTCTGTTGGTTGTTCCTCCTCCTTCTCCCTTTCCTCCTAGTCTTCCTTCTCCATGTCTATTCCTTCTCCTCCTCGTATTCCTCCTCCTTCTCCTCCTCTTTCTTTCTCTCTCTCTCCCCCCCCCCCCCCACCCCCAAACCAACAAACTGACCATCACCACCTTTCCCCCTCCACTCCCTTCCTTCCTCCCTCACTCACTCACTCCCTCACTCACTCACTCGCTCACTCACTTACTCCCCCTCCCTCATTTTCCTCTTCCTTTCTTCTTCCTTCCCTCACCTCATCCACCCCTCCTCCCTCACTTCCTTCCTTATTCTCCTCCTTGCTCTCTCCCTCCTCCCCTTCTTCATTTTCCTCATCCATCCCCCATCCCTCCCTCCCTCATTCTCCTCCTCCCTCCCCCATTCTCCTGCCCTCCTTCATTCTCCTCCTCTCTCCCTCCCTTCCTAATTCTCCCCTCCCCTCCTTCCCCCCTCCTCATCCACCCTTCCTCCCTACCTCTTCTCCTCGTCCCTCTCTCTCTCCTCCCTCAATCGCCTCCTTCCCCCTGCTCTCCCTCCTCCCCCTCCCTCCCTCCCTGCTCCTCCCTCTCGCCTCCCTCCCTCCCCCTTCGTATTTTGGTAAGCATGTTCAGCATAACAATGCGTACCGTTTTTCAGTGTGTCATGGATAATTGGGTTTCAAATAACTTTTTTAATATAATTAGGCCAAGAAAAGTATACGAATCCTGTAATGTTCATAAGGTTTCTTGAACTTTAACTAGATCACTATTTTCAAAAGATTGTTAATAGAGGTTTAGAAAATGATATTGTATAATGATTTTAATCAGACTAATATTATATTATTATTGGAAAAAAAAATATTGATAATCTGATATTGATAACGTAATGATGTTCCAGATTTCTTCGATATTTAAAAATTATTTTCTTCCTTAAAAAAAAAAAAGAAAAAAAAAAAAGATTTTCGAATTCCTTCAAAGACAATCCTTAAGGAGTCCCATGTATGAATGCTTCCCTGATGGATGCAAGACTTCCTGGAGCAACAGGTTCATCACGTCGTGTCACAGGATCACGTCATGTCAGTGTCATGTCATGTCACGGTCTTGTTAACTATTGCTGATCATTCCTGGATGTGGGTTGGGGATGTGGGTGGGTAGTGGGTGGGGGGTGGGGGTGGAAGGAAGGAAAGGAATGTATCAATTGTTTCACTAGTTGAATTTATGCAACGGAGCCAATGTCAATGCAAATGATTTAAATATGTACACATGCAAATACTCGCAAATGTGCATATACACGCATACAAACAAGTACACACAGAAAGACACAAATAAACACGCAAACACACACACAAAACAACACACACATACAAACACACACACAAACACACACACAAACACTCAAACAAACACAGAAACACACACACACACAAACACATAAAAAACAAACATCCACACAAACACACACACACACACATATCCAATAGCGAAATAATAAAAAAAAAACGCTGAATGAAAAGGGACGATAAAAGCGGCATGCCCGAGATGATATCTAAAACACTTAAGCCATTTCTCAAATAACTCGAACGTGTGATGATGTAGATGCACGCATTCGACAATGCGATGCGCGGGAGATACGGCCTGTTTTTCATTTTCTAATGGGCTGTATTACTGATTTTTTGTTTTTGTTGTTGTTCATCTATCTATTTCTCTCTTTTTCTTTCTTTCTCTTTCTTTTCTTTTCTTTCATTTCTCGTTCTCTCTCTCTTTCTCTCTCTCTCTCTCTCTCTCTCTCTCTCTCTCTCTCTCTCTCTCTCTCTCTCTCTCTCTCTCTCTCTCTCTCTCTCTCTCTCTCTCTCTCTCTCTCTCTCTCTCTCTCTCTCTCTCTCTCTCTCTCTCTCTCTCTCTCTCTCCCTCTATCTATATATTCTCTCTCTTTCTCTCTCTTTCTCTCTCTCTCTCTCTCTCTCTCTCTCTCTCACTCACTCTCTCTCTCTCTCTCTCTCTCTCTCTCTCTCTCTCTCTCTCTCTCTCTCTCTCTCTCTCTCTCTTTCTCTCTCTCTCTCTCTCTCTCTCTCTCTCTCTCTCTCTCTCTCTCTCTCTCTCTCCTCTCTCTTTACTGCCTGCCTGTTCGTTCTCTTTGCTACAATTTACTGAAAAAGTAATTACATTTTGAAATTAGATTAAGGGAGGAGCTTGCAAAAGCCTGACCTCTGAACTTCCCATTACTCTTGACCTTTGAGTCTTGGTGACATAGAGCTAGGGACTTTACGATTGTAATTAAAGACGAAGCTGGCCACGCAGCGTGGGATTTTCCCTTCTAGAAGATTAAAAATATGGGATGCTGATGTTAGTCGAGAAATGATTTTTTTTTAATGGAAGAAAAAAAGTGGAAGGCGATGGAGGGATTATAGGAAGGGAGAAGGAGAAGGGGAGAGAGAGGGAGAGTGAAGGAGCGGGAGAGCGGAGACAGAAGGGGAGAGTTAGAGGCTGAAGGTTTCGTTCGTTTTGTTTAGATGTTTGTTTGTATTTGCGAGTGGGGAGGTGGGTAGCCCATGTTTGTCTCTATATATCTCTATATATGCCTGTCTCTTTCTGTCTATTTCTCAATCTATCGGTCATTTCTCCGTCCATGGTTTCCTCTTCATTCCATTTTCGCCCCGCCCCCCTTCTTCCTCCAATCCTCCTTCATGGTTATCTTTCTTTTCCTTTTCTCATTTCCCCTTCCCACCTTCAGCCCTACCTTTCCTCCCTTTTCCTCTTTCTTCCTTCTTTCCCCTTGTCCATCCCTCCTCCATCCCTCCCTTCCTCCTTCCTCTCCCTCCCTCCCTCCTTCCTCCTCCTTCCTTCCTCCCCTAACTCATCTTCACACCCCAATCTTCCTTCCTCCTCTCTACCCCCCCCCACCCACCCAAATATAACCCCTCCTCCATCTCCTCCTCCTCCTCCTCCTCCTCCCCCCTCCCCCAAACCCGTTATGTTGGGGAGATCATTCTTACGCGCAAACAAAAGCCCAGACGGGAAAAAATCACGTTCTCTTGGGTGTAGTAGATGGGTACTGGGGGGGAAGGGGTGAGGGGGTGAGGGGGTGGAGGGGGGAAGAGGGTGGGGGTAGAAGGAGGAGAGGTAGGGGTGAAATGTGTGTGTGTGTGTGTGTGTGTGTGTGTGTGTGGGTGGTGTGTGGGTGTATGGGTGTGTGTGAAAGTGAAAGAGAGAGGGAGAGGGAGAGAGTGTGAGAGAAAGACAGAGAGAGAGAGAGACATAGTCATATCCACACGGCCTACTAAACAAATATCCATATACCAAAACGTAAAAAAAACAACAATTGAACATCAATCCCTACCTTACATCCATCACCCCACCTCCCCCCCGTTCCCTCCGCTTACTCTTCCTTCCCTTCCCCTCCTCCCCCTTCTCTCCCACCCCCTCCTCAACCCCCCTGCCCCTTCCCCAATCCCCCCTTCTCTCCCCCCTCTCCCCAACCCCCATCCCCCACATCCACCTCCCCCTCCCCCCCCGGCCAGTCGTGTGACCAACCGCGCGAGTATATCATGAACAACGAACAAATATAAGACCAAACTGGACGGAATCGTAGCGAAACCGGCTTCGTCTAAAGAAGTGTAAACCAGGGGAAGGGTAGACACGGAAGGGGGAGAGGGGAGAGGGGGGAGAGGGGAGGGGAGAGGGAGAGTGAGAGGGGAGAGGTTAGGGGGGGTAGGGGTTGTGACAGGCCGTTTTACCGGGTTTCAAAACCGGGTCTACAAGGAGATGGGGGTTGGTGGGGTGGGGGAGTGAAGGGGTAGGAGGACGGGGGTGTAGGAGAGGGGGGGGGGAGAAAGGTGTATGGAAAGAGAGGTAAGGAAAAAGGGGGATGTAGAGGGGAGAAGGAGAAGAGAGAGGAGAGAAAAATAAGAGGAAGGGAAGGAAGGGGAATGTGAGAGAGATAGATGGATAGATAGAAAGAGATAGAGAGAGAGAGAGGGGATGAAAGAGAGAGAGAGAACGAAAAACAGGGAGTGAATGAGAGAGACAAAAAATGAAAGTGAGATACAGTGACAGAGAAAGAGAGAGAGAGAGTGAGAGAGAATAAATCAAACGAAATATACACAGTTCATACAACAATTAATAGATCATAACGAAACATAAAACGAAATGAAACACATCTAAGTCATAACACCAAAAACACGTGGATGTGTCTACATAAATCTTCACATTTCGTAAAACTTTCTTTCTAAAAGACAAATGTATATTTATATCTACATCTACAGACCTACATGAGTATTTGTATGAGTAAAATCTCTCTTGTTATTTTTTTTTGTTTTTTTTTTTTATAGTGGGGTGAAAAGAATGATCCGTGGGCAGTAATGTCAGTGTTGGTTGGTTGATGTTATCTTTTGCAATGCCTGCAATTGCGTGCAACCTCGACGCCTTTTTACTTCCCGACCTCTCTTTTCTCTCCTCGTACTTCGCACTCCCCCCTCCCCTACCCCTCCTCTCCTACTCGCCCCCCCCCCATCCTATGCCATGCCACCCACCCACATTCTCCTCCCCCTTCTCACACATCGCCCCTCCTCCCTCCCTCCCTCCCTCATCCCCCTCTCCCCTTCGACTCATTCCTTAGCGTAGGGAGAATGGGGAGAGGGGGGGGGGGTATAGTCTCCCCTCGGTTCCTTTGTTGCAATTGCACATTCAGATTGATTCCTGATTCGGGTAATTGGGAGAGACTTTTTTGAGACTCTTCTGTACACATATGTGTGTGTGTGTGTGTGTGTGTTTGTATATAT
>BOPN01012982.1:7500-10066 GCA_017312705.2 Penaeus japonicus | reverse complement strand
GTGTGTGTGTGTGTGTGTGTGTGTGTGTGTGTGTGTGTGTGTGTGTGTGTGTGTGTGTGTGTGTGTGTGTGTGTGTGTGTGTGTGTGTGTGTGTATGCAAACACACAAAGTTTAGATATGCACATGCTATAGATGTTAAATTTAAACGTATAATCACTCTCGTACTGTTTGTTTTCATGGAGCACAAACCATAATTACCAGGTTCATGTCCGTGAAATGATTGTCTATTATTTAACAAATATTCAGCCGACGGATGATTGATAAATATCTTGTAAATATTCTACGGTATCATTATGGCTACTTGTAGCTTCTATCACCAATTTGTCGATAAAACGCCCTGTATTACGGCTGCTAGCACCACGAAGGTACTCATACCAAGTAAGATGATACTCGAAATAACATTCAGTGGCACATTACACTGTGTTATTATATGTAGGGTAATAACAAAGCGACACTTGAATGACAATGATAATACTGATAAAATACTAGTCTCAAAACACTCCATACAATCTGCTTATCACAAAATACTGCCATTTTCAACGGTGAAATATATAATCACAAGCATATGCCAAATGCATTATAGGGAAATCATTTCAGTCTGAAAAAATGCACAAAAATAGTGCACACATGCGCACACATACATTCTATATGCATTATTTAACATTAATCTAAGATAATAGTCCAATACAGCAATGGTAAATCTGTATAAATCTTTCAATCATATAAATTATGTTAAGAATCAAGTGAGGCATACAAAACTACAAGAATTGAATCATGTGCAAAGCTTGGATCCCACAAAACTATTTTTGCGTAATCTGTAACATCAGTGAGGCAACTGGGCTCACTAAGCACTGCCTTTTTGCTACTAGACTTTTTCTTATAGTTTTTCGAGTCGGGGATTGTGAGGTTAGACTGATCTGCGTAGATATCCAGACGGATGCGTCACGTCACGTCTTACAGCCGCCTGCTCAAAGCTTTTTCACAAACAAGTTTATTTTTAAGCAGTTTTAACCTCATCTGAATTCATATTGATATTTTATCAATGGTGATCGATGTTTTTGCGCAAGGTAAGTGAATCATAGTAAACTTTCGAGGTATGAAAATTGGTATTAGATAAGCAAGCTGATCATTAGAACCACAATGAGATATCGGTGTTGTGCTTACATATCTTTATACAAGCTGTATCAACAAGATAATGACCTATCTACTAGGATAGCACCGCGAGACAATCCTGATAGCTAATTTAACAGTGCCGCAAACACATTTGTTATTGTTGAATATTTGCAACCACTAAGAGCAAAGACAAGGTAGAATTTGCAAAGCAGAAGCCTGTATTGTCCACTTTGCACAGAACCATTTGCTCATATATCAATATCGCAACACGAATCTTGTCAGTTTGCAGCATGCACAAGTCAAATAATTTTACTGACCGCAATGTCAGGTTTCCTAAGTTGCATCAAGAAATTCAAAACCATAAGCTGCTTCACAGCACTATAATCGGATCATTAAAACGGTTAATGACTAAAATAATCCAGCTAAGAAAGAAATGCCAAAGGGGAGTGATCTAATTGTAAATTTTGATTAAGGGATGGAAAAGGCCATTAGCGAGCACTTCTCTCCGAATAATCAAAGAAACAATTGCGCGCTGGGTTCATCACGGGTCACCGTGTCACGTAAATGGAAGAAAGAAAGATTGCATTGTCATAGCAGTGTGTAACAATTCTTAAATCACATGCCTTAGCCCGCGCACCTGCTCATTTTACAATTTTCCGTTTTTGATTACAGTCCGTTTCCAATTTTCGTTTTTTGTGCAAAACTAACAGCAGAAAGCTCAAAGTGACTCGCTTTAACGGAGAGCTTTCTAAAAGCGGATAAGGCTATGGCAGAGATTCAGGGATGATTAGGGGTCGAGGAAGGTAGAGGAAGAGCAGGGAAAGCGCTGATGATCAAAGAACACCAACATCTACAGAATATTGAAAGGGAGCGAGTTAAACGACTGGCCAGAACAAGAAACGTCTAAGGGAGCAAGGAAGGGGTAAGGAATCTGTTAAAGGGTAAATATATAGCTAATGGGGTGGGAGAGAAGAGTGGCTACGAGGTCAATTAATCGAGGAAGCCCTGGGAAAACGATAGAGGAATGAAGAGCAAAGGAAGATATTACAAAACCGGTTACTGGTATGAAGTGTTGTTTGGATGACGACAGGGAAACAGATAAGTGCAATTAGTAATTAAGGATAAAGGAGAAATGAATGACGATAGAAGAGCAAAGGGATGGAGGCAAAATTTGAGAGTAGATAGAAGTCTGAATGGTTTCGATTGTGACGTAAATGAAGTAAAACATCACCATAACAATAATTTGTGCAAAGTCATTATGTACACATCACCATGTGCGAAGTCATCATGGCGCGTGCGTGACCCCAGCAAAAAAAGGGGCGAGGTCGCGAGTAATAAGAGTTGTCGCATGTTACTAGACTTCATTTAGATTATATTTTCTAAATGCAGAAGCCATACCGGTTTTGCAAACAATTGTATAACTGTTAACAGTAAATACTATTGTGTTTTTGTC
>BOPN01012982.1:2500-5000 GCA_017312705.2 Penaeus japonicus | reverse complement strand
TGTGTGTGTGTGTTGTCTGTGTGTGTGTGTGTGTTGTCTGTGTGTGTGTGTGTGTTGTCTGTGTGTGTGTGTGTTGTCTGTGTGTGTGTGTGTTGTCTGTGTGTGTGTGTGTGTTGTCTGTGTGTATGTGTGTGTTTGTGTGTGTGTGTGTTGTCTGTATTTGTGTTGACTGTGTGTATGTGTGTTGTCTGTGTGTATGTGTGTTGTCTGTGTGTGTATGTGTGTTGTCTGTGTGTGTGTGTGTTGTCTGTGTGTGTGTGTGTTGTCTGTGTGTGTGTGTGTGTTGTCTGTGTGTGTGTGTGTGTTGTCTGTCTGTGTGTGTGTGTGTGTTGTCTGTGTGTGTGTGTGTGTGTTGTCTGTGTGTGTGTGTGTGTGTGTTGTCTGTGTGTGTGTGTGTTGTCTGCGTGTGTGTGTGTTGTCTGTGTGTGTGTGTGTTGTCTGTGTGTGTGTGTGTTGTCTGTGTGTGTGCGTGTTGTCTGTGTGTGCGTGTTGTCTGTGTGTCTCGCGCATGCTCGTTAAATATAACAAGGATACTTGACTATATGTAAATCGTACACCAAACACGGTGATTGTCATAATCATCCTACTAAGCCATCCGCCAGCTCAATGATAAAAGATCCACTTACACACTGTTGTTTATTTACTCGTAATCCAAAACATCACTTAAAATTCAAAACGTGGAACTAACAACCAAAACCATCTTACATAAATGGACACAAACCACTTGTCGGTCGACTCGGAGTAACTTGCTTGTTTAAACATTGATAAACGTTGGTTAGAGTTAATTGCATTGACAGGACTTTCACACAAGGAGACGACACACGATCATGAATCCTAAATGATGAATTCCAAATACGTGCTATTTCGGGGTTCAATCAAAGGCGGAAGGACCTCTCGGTTAGCACTTCCGTGTGCTGTCTGAGAAGGTCAGAATCAAAAGATCAATATCAGTACAAATTACTGGGTCAGGATAACCTTTAAAGCAAAAGAGTTATTAAAATAGTCGCCGTTATGCAATGATTCAACACGGAAATAGATATCAGTCAACAAAGACAACAGTGGCAAGATGCGATCATTCCTTCTGCTTGTCCCCGATGAATGTCATGCAAATGATTACCGAATCATGAAAGTATTACAATGACAGTGAGCGAGATGATTCCCTTAAGCTCACAATCTCCAAGCAGGAATGTTAAGCTGTCGATGCAAGAGGGTCAAAGCAAGACCCACAACGGGTATTAACATCTTAAATATGGATTCATGTGCCTTTAGAGACTATTTTCATTAAATATGCTGTAACAACTAGCATTTTGTTGCATTCTAGGAAATAAGAAAAACTGATATTGAAAACTGAACAACGAAATTACATAATATATCAATCTTCTTTTAATACCAAGTCAGATTAGCTCATGTTTATAGCTTCTTCCGGCAATCTTGACCATTTTAACAATATACAGTTACTTTTATCTACCCTTTGATCCTTTACCTGCTATCTTACCCTCAATCACTAGCTTTTCTAAACCATTCTCCCATAAAAAGGTCACGTACCAAAGGAAAAATAAAAGGGAGAGGTGACCCTCGATGATCAGTTGCCGATGTTATCTGATACAAAACAGGTAAACAAACAAAGATGCATTACAAGACCCAGATAGGATTTAGTACTTCCATAGCCAAAGTGGCAGCTAGCAGTAACATATGTGGTCGCACAGGATAAGTCAGCATCAAGTAAAGCGCTAGCACGACGTAAAGAGTACGAACATATGATCAGTCACGGTCAAGGCGTCCCACAAAGAAACTTGTGACGTTGAGAATGAAGCATTTGACTTGCCACCGCCCTATGCCGACAGAGGTAAAACCACGTTCACTTCCTCGTTTCAATACAATAGTAAATGATTTTTTGTCCATTGTGTCCCCGTCCACTCTACGGCCGATATGAGTAACGCTTGAGTTCCGCCATCTTCAAGAGCTCACTCATGCAGTGCCTGTACCTTCCCCGCCTCCACGATACTCCCTTCCTACCGTAGGCCAGTCCCACCTCCCATACCCGACCTGCCTTCCCAGCCACACACGTCGGGGAGAAAGCGCCCAGCGGCAGGCACTAGTCACGGGCCACTATAAAGGAGATGTACCTTTCTCGCTCTCATTATTCATGGTGTAAAGTAAATCTTCTTCGGCTCTTTCATTTTTCATCTCGGTGCGTAAGGAGGGCTGTTGGTTCTGAACTTGATTGTGAAGCGTACCTGGTATTATCAGTCATATTCCCATCAGGTAAAATCAAATCCGACAAACAACTTTCTGGGAAACAGATACTGAGATTGAGTACTCCGATTATATATACAGCTAATAGATATAATTAAAACCAAATACAACTTTTAACTTTAATTTTCATATAGTTGCACACGAACGAGCATTGCACAAACATAAAAAAAAAAAATTATGATTTGCATTATGTCCTTGAATGATCGTATTGTTTATCAGATTTACGATGGCGTACTACCTATCT
>BOPN01012981.1:0-5000 GCA_017312705.2 Penaeus japonicus | reverse complement strand
GTGCCTCTACCAACTATTTGCCCCGCACCAAGCCGGTTTTAAAGCCTTTTACTTTTTTTCATTAGCTCTTCTCTTTTGCACGTGCTTTAATTTTATATATGATTGTGTAGGTGGGTGAGTTTGTAAATACACATATATACATACATACATATATAAGTACATACTTTTTATGGACACAAACACGTTCCTGATTAACGGATTTCCAACTGAATCAAAATCCCAATTAGGGTCGCCGCTATTGCTGTCTTCCGTCCTTAGTCTACCACTGACCATACTGAGGATCCAGGGGCACTTGAAAGGTAATGTCGAGGGAAAGCCCGAAAAATCATCCGCCAAAGCTGCCGATCACGGTTTAGGGCCGAAGCGAGAGGGCGGGGCACGTTCACTTCGCCGTGGGGAGACTTATTCGTCCCACACCCGAGGTACAAATCCCAATTAAGATGGGTCTGGTTACGTGTGTTCGTCACCTCTCTTTTTACAAACGCCAATTGCTAGAACAATAAAACATGAGAAATGAAGCCAAATGGGTAGACGTAAAACGGAGTTAAAAATTAAACTAATAAAAGTATCAAAAACATAAAAAGACAAAAGACTCCTTCAAAAGAAACCAACTAAAATGAAAATCTGGGGGGCATCTCTTGCTGGTGCTGACCAGTAACATATATATTTCTTCTCAGTGAACAAAACAAGCTAGTCCAGCAATTATCCCTGTCTGGCATGTAAAAGGGTCAAACACAACCTTTCTTTGGTGCTCCAGCGTTGCCACAGGGTAAGCACTTAAACACCGAGTTCAGAGACAACTCCCCTTCTGTGTTTATTTGCAGCGCTTTATTTACAGGCCGGTGACACCAACGTGGCGACAAATTATTTTACAATAAAAGTAATTAAGTCTCACACAATATATAAAATCACAAAAAGGTTGAATTAAAGATAGATAGAAGTAAAAGTTATGTAAAAAGGGTACGAAATGGTTAATATGGCAAAGTAAAAGCAAGTAGATAATGTAAACAAAAATCACCGTATTCTAAATCAAAAGGAGAAATAAAATATATTCATAACATAATGTTTACATCCAGCTGGGTTACCTAAAAGACGTTCATTAATTAAAAAATAAAAAAATAAAATCCATAATTCAATAGCAGGTAAGAGCAATATGAATAATCAGTAAGTATTTAAGAATTAAAGTACTTGAGACCATAAACAAAATCAGTTATAATAAGAGAGATTGATAAAAGAGACGTAGTGGGAATTTGGCATTACGAAAAAAATATATAGGTAAAACAATAATTGGGTAAAAATTATTAGTCAATCAAAAATAAATAAATATAAAGTACCCATCCACAGGTAAGACATACGTAAAAAAATGATATTAATAGAAAAAAGGAGATCTTTTGTCCGTCTCATTCGCACCCGAGGGGCTCGAACCCCTTTGAAAAACAGTAAGGAACTCATCGTATGAAAACATCTCAAATTATTCTATTTATAGGAAAAAAATATTATATAGCCTGGCAGCAATATGTTGTGTGTTGCTTGCGTGGGCGGGATCCCTCTCCGAAGGGCGTGAGCGCCGCCCCTCTGGATTACATTCATTTCAAGTTATTATTCGGATTCGGACTCGGAATCAGGATTAGGCAGAAGGTATCGAGGGGGAGGGTAGGGGAGTAGGGCACAGGGGAAGGGGTGGGAAGGAGAGTGTAAGCGTGAGAAACAGAACGAAAACAAGTAAAACGGTGAGTCGAGAGGGGGACAAGGAAGAAAGCAAGAAGAAGGCCAGAGAAGAGATAGGATAGAGTAAGAAAAAAGGGAGAAGTTAGCACGAAAGTAACAGAGGAAAGTATAGAACACAAGTCAATGAATGAAGAGAAAGGAAAAAGAAGGATTATGGAAACGTGCGAGCGAGAGAAAACGAGGGAATGTCTTGCCCATCGTTACTATCGTGACAGCAAAAATTACCGTTAAATTCTGAAATTCCTCAAATCGTGATGTCGTGGCACTGTCATGACGGTCACAGGTCTGTTGTGACACTGTCATAACGGACCAATAATCGTGACCAAATATCTCGACTGCACCAAAAATGGCACTGTCATGACAAGAATCTTGAATGTGTGACGAATGAATGAATGCGAGTCAAAATAAATTACTCTAAACAGACTTAACATTTCTTATAATCTCTGATCAAATTATCCTGCAAAACAGAAATGCAAACATCATAACTATAATATGTTGCGAGTAAAAGCTGATGTCTGTGAATATTTGTAAGAGTAGTTTAACATTTTAGACTTCAGATAAGTAGTGAATTGATTTCTGAGGTAGATGTTTGTATCACCTCATGAACTCTTTAAATTCAAATTCCAACGTCATTATCGATCCTGATCTCTCTTCAGCTCCTGCCCCCATTTTGGCTGTTCTGTCCTCCTCCCCTTAAGCGATCTTGCGGCTTTGCTCTCGAAATGTAGGCAGAAACCGCAGTCGGAACAGTCTGTTAAGTTTAGTGATAAGGATGTTTAAAATTTTATTAGGGAACTTTCTCGAGTCGATATTCCACAATCTAAACATGTCGATATTAATATTACTTATATGACAAAAAAATTGTACGGCGGACGACAAACGTGTATGGCAAGTGATCATATAATATATATATATATATATATATATATATATATATATATATATATATATATATATATATATAATATATATATATATATATATATATATATAATATATATATATATATATATATATATTTATATATATATATATGTATATATATATATATATATTTATATATATATTTATATATATATATATATATATATATATATATATATATTTATATATATATATTGTATATATATATATATATATATATATATATATATATATATATATATATATATATATATATATATATATATATATATATATATATATATATATATATATATATACTGTGTATATATATATAATTATATGTATATATATATATATATAATATAATATAATATGAATAGAAGTAATATTAATATCGACATGTTTAGATTGTGGAATATCGACTCGAGAAAGTTCCCTTCTAAAATTTTAAAAATCATTATCACTAAACTTAACAGGCTGTACCGACTGCGGTTTCTTTCGGAGTTTGCATATTATGTTGATTTCCTTGTATCCTGTTTATGTACTTGGACACTGTAGTCAAAAGATACTTACCTGATATGCATGCACCCGGCATCCGAACCCAGATTCTGAGTACATGAATACATGCATACCGGGGTTAATGAGTTCAGCCTTTCTGCCATTTTTGACAGTTATATAAACCCTTCAGAATCTTTCCACTTATTTTAAGCTCTTCTGCATCTTTCTACATGTGATTCCCTTATGTACCATTTTCAGTAATTTTAAGCCATTCTTTATCTTTTTACAGTGATTTTAAGCCCTTCTGATACTCACCTTTATACCAGTAATGAATTGTTCTAGACATTGCTATCAACATTCTTTTTTCCGTTTTTTTATCTCAATACTGGTCACATTCATTGTAAACCTCCATATCCAGGGACAACTTAGCTATTTAGATCTCCAAAGTCTAAGCCTTTGGCACCTTCCACCACCTTTTGTGAGGAACGGAAGTGAACCTCATGTCCTCTAGTCCCTAAGTCTCGTTTCACTGGCGCCCTCATTTGGGTTAGTACCACAGAGAGGCCGTATTTCTCAATACACTCGTTTTCCCTGTCTCGTTATCCTGATGTCTCTCCCTTTACTTTTCGGTACTGTCGCTAGAATACTAGAATTGCATTTAGATATATTTTCTCTTGCGTACTGAAAAAAATACCAATGGACTTACTCTTACATAAGCGACACCTCGAACATAAAAGAAAAAAAAAAAAAAAAAAAAAAAAAAATATATATATATATATATATATATATATATATATATATATTATATATATCATCTTGCAAATAATAAAGAAGTATGATTTCCAGGGTACCACATCAAGAGGTCTGTAGTTTAATGAGAAGCAATTAGTTAGCGATTAATTGTTAATTGAGTTAATGTTAATTGTTAATTAAGTTAATTGAATTAGCGATAAATCTAATTATCGAGAACATTCTATGGTTTGGAAGCATATATAATTTCAAATGGTTGATGTCGTTATTACTGTTGCATCTTTTGAAACACTGAAGACTACTTACTTTCTCTTGTGCTGTCAATTGTATAATATTTTTTGAAAGCGATGACAAACAAATCATAGGAGACAGATGACCCTCGTAGATGTAAAGAGTCCACTCTGCCTAATGATCTAATCCGACCTGTGAGAAATATATTTTATTCGATGGAATCACTTTTTTATTACTATTCGGTGAAATTGTTTCCTTAATGATACATATTACGTAACGAAATATTCATTTTATTTCCCATTTTCTTCGGCGAAACCACTCATGCTCTTCCTTATCTTTCAATTTTACATCTTGCACACTGAACTTAAGGGGCCCGTACACGTTCAAAAAAGCGTCAAAATTTTGCATCAAAATTTTGATGTTTAACTTTGATACAAAATTTTGATGCATAATTGACCACACACGTTTAGGCGTTTTTCCCATCAAAATTCAGTATAGTCAGAATCTTCGACATGGATGCATCAGTAGCCATATCACTAGTGTGTGTATATATATATCATTCTCTTTCTTGACAGTCGATGACTCTATGTTCCATATGAAATTATTGTATTCTTCAAAGCGAAGAATTTTTAGTTTGAATGTAAACACTTTTATTATTACATTTCTTCTGTACTTATCAACGTTGTAACTTGAGAAAGTACACGGCTGCCTGCATGCAAAATAAAGCGACGGCTATTCTCTCTTTGATTATTACTCCTCCTCATGTCCCTCTTTCTTTCTCGTCTCATGTAACGCATCACGCTTAGATACACGCTTTTCTTAGATAAATAGCGTTTGTGTGTGTGTGTGTGCGCACACACACACACACACATATATATATATGTATA
>BOPN01012980.1:0-5000 GCA_017312705.2 Penaeus japonicus | reverse complement strand
AGGGATAATAAGAATAATGATATATAAATATGATGACAATAATGATGAGCATGATAATGATAATAATGCTGATGATAATGATGATTATTATAATAATGATGGTGAAGATGATAATGATAATAGCAGTAAAAGTATTGAGAATAGTGATAATGATAATAATAATGATAGCAATATAATAATAATGATAATGACAACAGTCATAGTGATAATAATGATAATGATCATAATAATAATAATAACAATAAGGATAATGATAATGATAAAGATATTGATGGTACTGATGACAATAATGATAATTATAACAAAGACGATGATAATGATTATTATTATCATAATGATAACAATAACACTAAAGATGATGATAATGATAATATTAATAATGATAATGAAATGATAAAGATGATGAAAATATTACTATAATCGAAATAACAATGATGATATTATTTATAAGGATCATAATAATTACAATAAGGGTAACGTCATATAAATAACAACAATGATCGCAAGACTTATTTCATTACTACTAATATAATAATAATAATAATAATAGTAATGATAATAATAATAATAATAATAATGATAATAATAACAGTAATGGTAATAATAATAATAATAATAATAAAAATTATAATAATAATAATGATAATAATAATGATAATGATAATATAACAATAATAATAATAATAACAATAATGATAATAGTAATAATAATAATGATAATATAAAAAATAATAATGATAATGATAATAATAATAATGATAATGATAATGATAATAATAATAATGATATTAATAATAATAGTAATAATAATAATAATAATAATAATAATATTGATAATGATAATATAATAATAATAATAATAATGCCACTAATGCTAATGCTAATGATAATAATGATAACAGTAATAACAACATCAACTACTACAATGATGATGAAAATAAGAACAGTAATGATAATGATAATGATGATAATCATGCTGATAATAATAGTAATAATAACAATAATAATAATGACACTGACATTATAACAATACTGAAATTAATAACAAAAGTAATATTCCAGAGTGCTAACAAGTAACAGCGCTGATTAATAGCAATGAACACTGCATCAACCTAATGCAACACGAAATACAGGGCAACATACCGCTTCCGGCACACTGTCAAACAGCTGACCCGTTGCCAGCTTGGCGACGACTGTAACACTGGCTGTTGAAACTTCCTTCTGACTGACCATGAGTATCGACCAATTGATACGTCATGGACTTCGCTGTAGTAACACGTGGAAGGAAGAGTTTGCATATCTCTTCTCTTCTCTCTCCTCTTTCGCCTCCTGTTTGCTTTGGTAGGTCTGAGAGAATGAGGAGGAAATGGGGAACTGAATAGCGGGGTCAGTGTTGATCTATGGACGATGTGTTTGGCATCGGGTGTTATGTTTCTGAATTCAGTTTTGTAATGTCCGAGTGCGGTGTGCGTGTTCAGGTACTTTTACCTCTAATTTTGATAATGGAGCGATTGATAACTTCTGACACTGTCAAGGAGAGAAATGAATAAAAAAGAGAAGAAAATAGGGGTACGAAAATTTACAGAGGATTTAAACATACTTCGTATACTTCAAAACACGCACACACTCACTCACATACACACACGCACACGCGCGCGTACATATCAATATACCAATAAGCAAAACCACATGCAAACACACACATATATGCATGTGTGTCTGAGTAAGCTTGTGCGATTTCCTCTACGTAGTTCGAGGCAGTAATTTGACACCAAAATATCAAATTACTATTATTTCGACTGCTGTTATTCATTAAAAGTTTAAATCCTGCAGCAGTGGTTTGCAACCTTGATAGGGTAGTGTAATGATTACGAATAAGGCCGCTCCACCCAGACAAAAGACTGCCTCAGTTTATCTGCGTGGCAAGAGGGCACATCCGACCCTCTAAAGGGCGTGCGGGGGGTCGTCGGCGGCGGTGAAGATGGGCCGCCGACTCTACCGCTTTCGCTGTTCGAGAACACAGTAGGGAAGCCACTTTGATACAGGCAACGAATTACTCAAATCTGATTAAAAACGTCTGCAACTTTTAAGAGGCAGGATATGTGACGGCTGGTAAGCTGGCCTAGCGCAACGTGTTTATTTTAGATTAATAAAGATAAATGTATGAATAAATAAAGTAGGAATGAATAAACATCAAAACACTATGTTAGCAATAATATGATATTTCTTTATCTTTTTCTCTGTTTCAAGCAGCAACTCAGCGACCAGAATCCATTTTGAAGAAGACATCT
Organism: Penaeus japonicus; assembly: GCA_017312705.2. Lineage (NCBI taxonomy): Eukaryota > Metazoa > Arthropoda > Malacostraca > Decapoda > Penaeidae > Penaeus > Penaeus japonicus. Next base: position 2,709 of record BOPN01012980.1, on the reverse strand, counting down.
TTTACAGTTCGGACTCTGGGAAGAAAGCTTTATAGCGCTGTTTAGAAAATATCTATTGATATCCAAATGCCGGTGTCCAAAATCCATATCTTTGTAAGTGAAAGCGAGCAGTGAAAAAAAACGTTCCTCTTTATTTAGCAGTTAAAATTATAAAAAGATTAATTGATAAAACATATCTTAAACATGTAGTTCCAGTCAAATCGTTAAGTAACAATAGATAACTAAATGTCCTAGGGGAGTTTCTACACAATTAGGTCGTCAATTACGATCTTACTTTCGAGCCAAATCAAATACATGTTAGCATCATGCCTTAGAGGACTCCAAATCAGTTCATTGATTTATAAGTCGCCGTGAATCCCCCCCCCCCCCCAACTAATCCTAAACCAATACCATTAGGTTGATATTCTTCCTATCATCATAATGACAATATTAATATTTTCTGAATATTCTCCATTGGAAACCAGACATGACAGCCTGTTCTTTAATGGCGGAGTGTTTACACAACCATATCGTTCATCATGAGCTTCCGTTCAAATCCCCGGTCTGTTTACGCCGAGTTTAGAGATATGAAAAATCACTTATTTGATTGATTAGTCGGAGTGGATTGCGCCCCTCATCACAACCACACAAAAATATTCCACAATAATTGAGTTCATATATCTGAAATTATCATAATTAATATTGCGAAGTTTACTCTTTCATGTGCACTACAATAATCGACTGACGTCTTGTCTTTGTCGCGCATGGTAGAGGCAAGGAACTCGTAGCAGCTGGTAGCTAGTCATAGAGTGATGACATGTACTGATAAACAGGAGAAGAGTGAAAAAATGCCCACGGATATCTTTAGATCTACACACACTTGTATATTTATGCATGTATATATGTATATATATATATGTATATATATATATATATATATATATATATATATATATATATATATATATATTGTGATGGGTATAAGATTACTCTAATATCCACACATTAAGAATAAAGGGTGATGTGAAACACGGTAGCTAAAAACATTAACAATATATTATAACTCCAGGTATATATATAACATTATTTACAAGGGGGCACGATATATACACGCAAAGGGGAGCTAAGCCTATCGCAAAGCTAACGAGAATTGAGTTATAGTTATATCGAGAAAACTAAGGAAACCACTGACAATGCACAGTATATGAAATAAGTCACTAAGGCTCTAGACACAACTCTACCTGGAATCCTTGAGGAGGAGTCGAAGAGAGGGGAGGACCTCTCGACTTGAAGGCTAATTGTATTCTGTTTGAATCTATCTATAACCTATTTCGAGGTGAAATTCTAGGTCAGTTCGAGGGGCATCGCTGACTCTTCCCATTGAGTAGGCTGACCGACCCGGCTGTGATTGCCTTACGCGGTAATGACCAATTCTGGGGATTCGGTCAGCTGGTCCGAAAGTCCAAGGGTGATGCAGCTCGGGGCCTGCGAAAGATTATCAAGAGGGAGTCACTAAAATCATATAACATGTAAGTTTAAGTTTTATATTAAATTCCTTTCATTTATAGTAGTATATCTATTCGTATACAAATAATACCTTGAACGAGCGATATCAAGGTCTTATTTGTATATATATATAGATATATATAAAAATATATCTATATATATCTATATATCTATCTATCTATCTATCTATCTATATATGAATATATGTATATATATATATATATATATATATATATATATATATATATATACATATATACATGTATATAAATACTCATATATATACTTATATCTATCTATCTATCTATCTATATCTATATATATATATATACATATATATATATATACATGAATGTATATGAATATTTATATATATAGATAGATAGATAGATATATACATACACACACACACACACACACACACACATATATATATATATATATATATATATATATATATATATATATATATATGTGTGTGTGTGTGTGCATGGATAGAGAGAGAGAAATAGGTATAGATATAGATAAATTGTGTTGATATTCTATGCAAAAGTTTAACTTGAATAAGTCGTTGTCTGTGGAATTAAAGAAAATGGATGCCAAGGCAATTGCACAGCAGGGGTAACAATAGCAGCATTTACCTTTCTAGTTGCACACCTATTGCCTAATTTGCCAACCAACTGAAATATTTTTCTTGTTCTTTTGTTGTGCATATGCAAGAAGGGGATATATTACCATTATCATTATTATTACAACAACAAGTAGTTGTAAGTAAGTAGTACTAAGTACAATAGTAGTAGGGGTAGTATCGGTACCAATACCTGTAATATTAAAAGATGCTTGATTATAATGTTGCAATTTGCAACCAAGCATGGCTGTACCTCGTTAATGCTGTGAATCAGGATAAGAAAGAGAAAAAAAAGGAATTTGTCGTTCGATCTCTCTAGTTAGAAACTTAGGCCCTGAAAAGGGCCGAGATGGGTTCTGTTTGCAAGAAAGCAAGCAAGCAAAAGCTTAAGCACGCTCTCCACGGATACGACGAGCAAGCTGGATGTCCTTGGGCATGATAGTGACCCTTTTTGCGTGAATAGCGCACAGGTTGGTGTCCTCAAAGAGGCCGACCAGGTAAGCCTCGGAGGCCTCCTGCAGAGCCATGACAGCAGAGGACTGGAAGCGGAGGTCAGTCTTGAAGTCCTGGGCAATCTCGCGAACGAGGCGCTGGAA
>BOPN01012979.1:0-2500 GCA_017312705.2 Penaeus japonicus | reverse complement strand
GAGAGATACACAATATAGTTTGCGTATTTTATATTTTGCTTATTTTATATTTTGTGCATTTTATATTTTGCGTATATATTGGCAACTAATAACACATGTTCGTTTCTTTTTTATACTTTTCTCTTTCCTTTTCTCATATCTAATTCACTCTGTCTTTCTCTCTGTTTCTCTTTCTTTCTCTCTCTCTCTCTCTCTCTCTCTCTCTCTCTCTCTCTCTTTCTCTCTCTCTCTCTCTCTCTCTCTCTCTCTGGTTACATGTAAGATAACACAATACTATAAAAACGAAAATGAAACCAAAAAACATTTTAAAATGTAGTGCAATGTTTATATGCAATGCATTTTACAGCACATCATACCAGAAAAAAAAGAAAAAAAAAACATATATCGTTTTCCTTTGTTTTCTCTTTTATCTAGAACTGTACCGACTGTATTAACTTAAATTCCGAGTAAAAGAAAAATGAAGCAGAGTAAGCGTTGCAGGGAATTTATATGCAATAATTTCATTTAAACACTTCTCAAAAAAAGGTGGGCGGTGGGCGGTTTTGGCCTTAATGGAGATATTTGCTTTATTGGATATTTCTATCCATCTTGTTATTTCTTCGTCTTCTTCTTTTTTTTTCTTTCCTCTTCTTCCTCCCTTTGCTTCTTTCTTTTTTCTTCTTATTTCTTCGTCTTCTTCTTTTTCTTTTTTCCTCTTGTTTCTTCCTCTTCTTCTTTCTTTTTTCTTTTTATTTCTTCTACTTTTTTTCTTCTTTACCTCTTCTTTCTTCCTCTGCTTCTTTCTTCTTTCTTCTTTCTTATTTCTTCGTCTACTTCTTTTCTTCTTTCCTCTTCTTTCTTCCTCTACTTCTTTTTCTTCTTATTTCTTCGTCTTCTTCTTTTTCTTCTTTCCTCTTCTTTCTTCCTCTGTTTTTGTTTGTTTCTTTCTTTCTTATTATTATTTCTTCGTCTTCTTTTCTTCTTCTTCTTCTTCTTCTTCTTCTTTCTTCTTCCTTTTCTTCTTCCTCCTCTTCTTTTTCTTCTTTCTTTTTTTCTCCCATTCTTTCTTCTTCTTCTTCTTCCTTTTATTCTTTATCTCCGTCTCCTTTTCCTTATCATTATTTTTCTTCTTTTTACTCCCTTTTCTTCTTCTTCCTCTTCTTCATTTTCTATTTTCTTTTTCCTCCTCCTCTCATGCATTTTTCTTCTACAAACTTAACTTATTTTTTCTTATCACCAATATCTTTATTATCATTTTTTACAGGATCGACCTGTTAGCAATAAAATTCCTCTTATCCGTCTTTCCCCTATGTCTGTCTTCTTCGTTTTCTTGTGCTTTTTCTTCATCCCCATCTCTTTTCTTTTTCTTTTTTTCTTCGTCGTTTTCTTCTTTTTCTTCTATTTTCATTCTTTCTTCATCTTCGCCATCATATTCGTCTGTTTCTTATTTTTCGTCTTCGTATTTTCGTCTTCTTCTTCTTCTTCTTTGTCGTCGTATCTTCATCTTCTTCTTCTTGTCTTCTCCTCCGCCGTCGTCTCTTCATCTTCTTCCTCTCCTTTTTCATTTTCTTTTCCTTCGCCGCTGTCTTCTTCTTCTTCTCCCTTCTCCTTTCCTTCTTCTATCCCTTCTCCTTCCCTTTCTTTTGAAACTACCACTCCGAATCACGCCAATAGGTATCATCTAATTCCAGTAAAAAAAAAAAAGAATAATAATAAATAAATAAAACACTGAGGATTCATTAATACTTACATGTTTTTAGCTTTTACTGTTGTCATTATCATCATCACTAGCGATGTTATTAACGGTGCTATCATTATTACTCATATGTTATTATCATAATTATTGCTTTTATAATCATCATTAGTGCTATTATGATTGTTATTACTATTAGCATTGCTGATGTTATCATCATTATTATTGTTATTATCATCATTATCATTGTTATTATCATCATTATCATCATTAATATTATTATCATTATCATTACATACTATCATTATTTTTGTTATTGTTGTTATCATTATTGTTATAGAAGTCATTATTTTTATCATTTTCATCATAACCGCTATTATTATTATAATTTTTATCATTACCATTATCACCAATATTATGTTCATTACTACCACTATTACTATCATTATTATTATTGACATCCTCATTATTATCATTACTACTATTAATCCTATTATCATTATCTTCATTATTACTATTATCATGGTTTTAATTGTCATTATCATTATTAATGTTATCATTGTTATTATTATTGTTACCACAAACATCATCCTTATTACTATTATTTCCATTGTTATCATTCTATGATAATTATCGTCATTATCATTATATGTTCTATGATTTTTTCATTTTCACCAATATTAGTACCGGGATTAGTTACAACATTAGTATCAGCATTACCTTCATACTACTATATTCATCGGTCTTATCAATAACATTATAATAATGTTCATCATTATTATTGTCATAACCTATCTAACCCATATGCGGTACAGTACAGTATATATA
>BOPN01012977.1:0-5000 GCA_017312705.2 Penaeus japonicus | reverse complement strand
TATTCTAATCGAAATCATGATAGTCCTTATCTGCTCTCAAGTAAGTTTTGGAAGCTGCTCTGATAATCTATAGTGTTTCACTAAAACTGTGAATTATTCTACATATTTTGGTAACGTGATCAATATCCAGCCACAAGAGGAGAACGCTCAATGCTTTACAACAGGAATATATTTCAGTATTTTATTACTGAAAATCATCTTAATTAGAATATTTTCGTTAACAAAATATTTGGTCATCATATGATTTAAAAAAGAGACAATCTTCATAACCTTTTCTTTATTTTCTGGACAACATTCATATACTGTATGTCGAACACAGTATGTTTTCTTAAAAAATATAAAGCCTGAGTTTTAAATTTCTTTCACATTTTCAAGATTGTGTCTCCAACAGGTATCATTGTTATTGATGTTATTGCAACAAATTTCTATAAAAAGAACACCCGATTTCGGGATCAATATAATAGTCATCACTATTATTGCCATCATTATTGTCAACAGTGTTGTCTCTTTATATGACGATGATCACGATCGTCATCGTAAATGTCATCATGATCAATATTTTAATCGGTGGCACCAGTGACATAAATATAATTACTGTGTCTTTTGTGTTTTGCTGTGGATGCCAGCATATTTATTAAGATTATCTTTATTATTTTGATTATTATCATCATCTCATGATTATCATCTTCATCATTATTTTCATAATTTTCATGAAAATACATTAAATATCACAGTTTTTGGAGTTCTTGCTACTGTGATGACAGTGATGTTCCATAAAAAAAAAAACCTATGAGTATCAACATTTTTATTGGCTTATTTCTGTTCTTGATTGTTATCATGATAACATTACCCTTATCCTCATCACCATTATCATAACTAATATCATTATTGGTATTACTATCACTATTTTTGCTATTATCATCATTATTATATATTTTTATCATTACTATCATTATCTCTATTATCATTACTATCAGCATTAATGTTATTACCATTTTCATCAACGTAATTATCAATCCTTTCTTTGTGTATTACTATTCCAAAACATAAAATAGGTTTGTAAATAGGTGTATTATCTTGAAGTCGAAATCAGATAGATCCCAGTTATATCAGAGTCTCCTAACAGCCTTTCATCTTTTCTTAATCTTATTCTGAATTGATTTATGGTTCAACCAATGATAGCCAAGCCGCTGACATTCTCCAGGTTGTTAGTGGATCTTTCTCAATGCCTTAGCAATATATCTTTTTAACCTGGTCGATTTGTTCCATAACGTTACGTACGCGCTTGGAAGACTATTTTGCATTTTTATTTTTCTGATTTATAGTGACTGTTCCCACTGTTTCACCAACAGTTGGTATAGACCCACTGACTGATTCATTCGTTGCGCTGATATAGCTTTATGTTCCCATGATTTATAACGTTTATTATCATTTTGCTGATTCTATTATTCAAATTATTATCACCATCATTATAATTATCATAATCATTGTTATCTTTATCATTATTTTTATTGTCATGCTGTGATGGTTATAACCATTATCATTATTTTTGTTGTCATCATTTTCATCATTATTCCCATGAATATTATAATCATTATTTTCATCATTATCATTATGATCATTATCATCATTATTATCATTATCATCAATTTGATTAATATTATTTCTACTGTTGTTCCTGATATTATTATTATTGTTATTATCCTAGTCATTATTATTATTATTATCGTTATTATTGTTATCATTATCACAATTATTTATATTGCTATCATTATTGTTTTTATCATTGTCATTAATATCATTATTATCATCAACATCATTATCATCCTTTTCTTCTATCATATATATCATCAACATCATTATTGCTATTTTATTCTATTACTATTATCATTTTCATCATTACCATTATTGTTGTTGCTGTTATTGATATCTGTTATCATATATTTTTTGCTTTTATTGTTGCTGTAATAGCATATCTCAAGGAAAATTCACCATGCGACATGACTTAGATAACCCGGTGCTTAATTACTAGGCAGAAAGGAAAACTAGATTTTATTTGATTTCATATGATATCTTTTTTATATGTTTTCATTTTTACCATTTTGTTTGTTCCTTTACCCCCCCCCCCCCTCTCCCCCTCCTCCCCTCTCGTCACCATCCTTTCCTCTCCAACTCAAGCTCATTGCTATGTTTATAAATCTACCAGAGCCCGGTGGCACAAACACACATAACTTGAAATCCCGACCCTGTTGCCTTATGGGAAAAAAATCCTTTGAACTCTACCTGACTTGAAAAAAAAAAAAAAAATACTACAATGTATAGGAAATCACAATCCGTATGAAAAAAGCCACAATAAGGATGATTTTATATTTTATTTATATTTTATGAGTGAATTGTGTACACTCATTTGATGAGAAGTATCTGATCGCAAAGTACCTCAAAATTCTTATTGTTTGTCATTTGGTCACCCAATCATCATGCTAAAAACTCTTCTGGTTCTTAATGTTCTTCTCATTACTATCATTATTAGTAGTAATAGTAGCAGTGATAGTAATGGTAATAGCATTATTCCCTGTATTTCTTATCATCTTTATTATTATCCTTATCATTATCATCATCCTTATCATTATTATTATCGTTATTATTGTTATCATTATCGTTATCGTCGTTATTATATTAGTGATTATCATCATTATTACCATCATGCTCATTATTACTATTTAAATGTTTTCATTATCATCATTATGGTTATAATTTTTGGTCGTTATCATTAACACTATCATCTTCACTTCACTTTAATTCTATTGTATATCATTCTTCCTCCTCCTCCTCATCAGCATCATAATCATCATCATCATCATTGATAGTAGCTTAATTACCACCAATGTTTCTCCTACTATTACTATTTTTTCCACTATGAGTGCCATTATGGTCAGCATTATAGCATTATGCTGATTATTGTATTATTATCATACTTAGTGTTGGTAGGACTAATAATACTAATATTACCATCCCTATGATTAGCACAGTCATCACAATTTTTAAAATATCGACTCTCTATAGCCTAATGTTGCAAAAGATTGAAATAGAAGTTTATAATGTTTTCCTCAAGATCCATGCTGTTCCTAACCAACAGATCTATTGAATATGCCCAAGTCTCGTCCTAAGTGGTGAGTTTTCTCAATTGTTGGCAACTTCCTGTTATAGCAAATATGTTATCATCATCATTATCAATATTGTTTTCTTTTTTTATTTTCAACATCCGAATATGCAGGACCTGCGATTACAGTTGGTATGTTTTATTCTTTACTCTTTCATTAGAATTATTTTCTATAGTATGTTCTGTTATCTAGGTTACTGTGAGGAATTTGTTTTTATATTCCAGGTATGTTTTTATTCTTATTCTTATCATTATCATTGTATTGTTACTATTATGATTATTATCATATCTTAGTATTTCTATTACTATTAGTATTTCTATTTAGAAATATTCAGTATTTTTATTACTTTTTATGACTATTGGTTTGTCATAATGACTGTTGTCATCATATTCACTCTTGATGTTGTTATTGGTTTCAATAATACTATTATCATTACTTTTGGTTTTATCATTTTTTTGTGATAATCATCACTATAGTTGTTACATTTATTATTTGCATTGATATCCTTTGTGTTATTACTATCTTTACCCCCATAATTGATATTTTCATCAACATTATCATGTTGATTTAGGTTAATATCCTGTTACCAATGGATGCTTGCAGGTTTATTTATTGGGGTATGGCTGTGACAGCTCATGATGCTCCACTCCCATTAAGAATTTTCTCCACTGATTTCGTATATCTTGATAATTCTTTCGTTTTTATATACTCAAATACAAGACATTTTTAGGCACTACTTTCGTGTCTTTAGTTCCTTGACTGATGTAGTTCTAAAAATGTGAACATGTATATTTTTTTTTATTCCTATTATCAATAATGTACTTGTTATGACGATAGTGATTACAGTTTTTGCCATTATTATGCTTATGATGATGGTATTCCATATTATTAGTGGTATTCTCATTATTATCAGCATAATCATCACTATCACTGTCATTACTTTTGTTGTATAAATGTTATCCATATTCATCTAATTACCATTATCAGTAATAGCATTTTGGATATTATTATTACCCCTTAGTTATTAGGATTAATATTATTGATATTATTGATATCACGATTTTGATATGATCATAGATAGTGATAAAATTATCTTCATTACCATAGTTTTTTTTTCCTCATAATGATGCTATTGTTATTATGATATTCAATATTACTATCAGTGTTATTATCATGATCGATATTACAGTCATTGTTATCATCATCACTATCATCAGGATACTGTTACTCGATTTAATATCAATATTATCGTCACCAGTATTATGAACTTGAGATCTGAACCGATAATCATCACATTGTTACGGTTATACACAGTCCTCATTATCATTAGTATTGCCGTTATCACCATCATTATCATCGTAATTGTAGTTATTACTACTACTACAGTGTAGCGTCTTCTGTTGATGCTTTATGATTATAGGACTACTTTTTGTTATCATTGTTATCATTCTTACTGACACTATAATGAAAGTCAAATCATTTTTACCAGTTCTTATCATCATTTATTTTTCTTATTGCTGTTAATACTATTCCATTATCATCTTCATTATCAATGATTCTGTTTATGTTATTGTCTTTATACTGATTTTGATAATGATATTGTTCTTGAAAATTATAATTTGAGTTTCATACCATCATTATCATTACCATCATTAGTTCATATTATCAGCATAATTATTATTGGTGATGGTAATGTTTATAATCTTAATGTTTACACAATTATCTCTCTCTCTCTCTCTCTCTCTCTCTCTCTCTCTCTCTCACTATCCATCTATCTATCACTCTCCCTCGCTCTCTCTCTAGCTCTCATAAAATATTTTTTTTAATTAGTTGCTTGGC
>BOPN01012975.1:7500-10097 GCA_017312705.2 Penaeus japonicus | reverse complement strand
ATATATATACACTATATGTTTATATTTATATATGCGCACACACACACACAAACACACACAGACGAAATATAATTGTATGAGTTTCAAACCGTTTTCCCATTGACCGTTTACATACTGATAACAAACGTTTCTGCCAAACATGATCAAACATGGAAAACATGATTACCTCCCTCTCAGTGTAACATAGACTATAAATCCGCACACACCCCTTTTTCTGTTTTTGTGTATTTCATTGATTAATTTTCATTACTATTTGATGCAGAGTGCAGTTGTTTTTTTCTTTCTTTCTTTCTTTTTCGTGTAATTTCTTCCTGTGGCCCATCACAAGGCTCTGGTGATGGATGATTCCCTGCCACATCACAAGCCTTCCACCTGCATCGTGACGACCGGGCAACTAAGACGGTTGTATTTATTGCGGATATTTTTAACTTTAATTACACTCCAACGATTTTCTTTGCGTTGTTACGTTTTATTATCAAATCATTTTTGTTGTTTTCAATGGAAAAATAGAAAGAAAAGAGAAATGACACTCAAATATCTTTTCAATTTAATGAGGGAAACACCCACACACGCGCGCGAGCTTGAATTCACATATAATTATTAGACCTTCGTCTTTGTTATTTAGTTATCATACATTTACATTAATGTTTGAGATTCAGCTTATCGTGAGTCGCCAAGGACGGCGCTATATAACACTGCCAACTGAGATAGGGAAGGCATTCAGGCCTGGCGTTGAAGTGAAGAGTAAATATGGCAGGGTTGCAGGAGGCAGTGCGACAGGGGAATGAGGAAGAGGCGTGCAACAAGGGAAGGGGAAGAGATCTGCAGCAGGGGAAAAGGAAATGGGAAGGGGAAGAGATCTGCAACAAGGGAAAAGGAAATGGGAAGGGGCAATTTGTGAAGAAAAAAGGGGAAAGAACTAAGAGGGTGTCTTACCACAGGTAAGGAGAAGAGAGGCCCTTGATGACGAGAGAAGGAGAAAGGGATTTGTGTGTGGCTGAGATAGGGACAAGAAAGGGCGGGCTGGCAGGGAAAAGGGCCGTCGTTATCTCGTTTAGCCGTCTCATCTTCTCTTGAGAATTCACTAAGAGGGCTTTCGGTTCCGTACGCCAGTCTTGGTGTGTGAAAGGAGGATGAAAAAGTGGTATTTCAGGTTAAAAAAAAGGACTAAGTAAAAGGTGGAAAGGATGGGTTAGGAAGCGAAAAGGCAAGGGTGCGCTGGCGTGACAGAGGAAATGATAAGGTGGTAAAGCAAGGTACAGGATAAAAAAGGGGGTATAGTAGGTATGATAATAATGGTATAATTTAGAAAAGGTCGAAGTAGTAAGAAAAGACAGTATAGCAGGAGAGAGAATGTGAGTGTGGTGTAGAAAGGGGAATGGGAAAAATACAATGGTATGGCAAGGGCAAGCAGAAGGAAAGGGTGATATCCCAAGGGGAAAGAAGAAGGAAAGGGTTAGATAAGGCCCTCACTGCCGTAGAGAGGCCCAAGCAAAAGGTGACGTGGCAGGAGAAAAGAGGGAGAGAAGCACAAGAGAATAATGAACAGCTTGTGCAATATCCGACGCAAGATAGCAAAGACAACAGGGAATGGAAGGGCAGGAGGAGAGAGGAGAGGGAGGGGGGAGGGGGGAGGGTGCGGTGACGTGGCAAGGGCAGAGGGGGAGGGAGGGAGGGAGGAGGAGCGACGGGTGCGGTAACATAGCAAGGGCAGGGAGGGGGGAGGGGGTAGGGGGGTAACGGGAAGAGGAGAGCAAGGGTGGCAGAGAAGTGCAGGAGGAGAGGGTAAAGGGTGAAGGGAGTGAGGGGAACGTGGCAAGAGTAGGAGGGGAGGAGGAAGGGTGAGAAAGAAGCGAGGATAAAGTGGCAAGGGCAGGAGGGGAGGGGGAGTGAAGGGTGAGGGAAGCGAGGGGAGCGTGGGAAGGGCAGGAGGGGAGGGGGGGGGTGAAGGGTGAGGGAAGCGAGGGGAGCGTGGGAAGGGCAGGAGGGGAGGGGAGGGGGGTGAAGAGTGAGGGAAGCGAGGGGAGCGTGGCAAGGGTGACTCGACGGCCGTTGTGGATTGGGAGCGGAGTGAGGGATGGCGATCATGCGCTGTTGATGAATGGCAGTATAATGGTCGGCCCGGATACCATCATGCACGTCAGAGTCGGTTAATTGCTCGGCCTGCTGCAACGACAACAATTCGTCCCGTGCAACGCTCGCGTGCCTCGGCGTGTGCCGGCATGCATGCGTGCTTGCGTGCACCCTGGCTTCCTGTGTGTGAGTGTGTGTGTGTGTATGTGTATGCGTGTGTGTGTGTGTGTGTGTGTGTGTTTGATTGTCAGCGCAAATGTATCAGGATTTGTGAGACAGAGCAATAGAGGAAGGTAAAAAGTAGGTAAGTAAGATAGAGAGAGAAAGAGACAATAAGAAAGATAGAAAGATAAAGAAATAGATAGATAGATAGATAAATAGAAAGAGAGAGAGAGAGAGAGAGAGAGAGAGAGAGAGAGAGAGAGAGAGAGAGAGAGAGAGAGAGAGAGAGAGTGAGAAAGAGAAAATAAATAAAGAAAGTATATACATTATTATGCATGTACTCCTGCATATGCATATGTAGA
>BOPN01012974.1:0-10097 GCA_017312705.2 Penaeus japonicus | reverse complement strand
AAGTGGTCGCGGCTAACTCTCGAACCAGTGAAGTACAAACATTACCATGTACAAGATTTTTTCCAATTACATAATCTAACCTGCCACCACCCAAATAGGTCTGTTTATCTGTGTCATATACAGTCATCGATCTTCTATTGACGAAATGTTTAAATTCCTCCCCATTGCTGTTACTCTGGTGATCACCAAATTGTGTATCTAGCATTGAAATCTCCCATACATAATGTTCCTTGATTATGGAAATTGGGTAGAGAACTAGTCAGAAACTTTGAGCTCCTGGCATACACATTATATAATGAGAAGAACCCAGAGGCAGTCTTAATTCTTAAATGATGGAACTGCACGTCGGTGTTCCCGGACTGTTTTACTAGTTCATGTGGTAGTGTTAGCTTTACATAAGTCAACAAACCCGTCATGGCTGTATTTACATATGAGCAATACCCTTTGAGTTTAGGCGCTATTTTCATGTTAGTAGCAGCTGCAAACGGTTCTTGTACGCAGACTACATCGACATTGTTTTTACGAATATAAAACTCTAGGTCATTAAGCCTAGGCTTAATACTACGCATATTCCATGATATGAATTTGATTGTGCGTTTATCCATAAATGAAGAGTTTTTTATTTGATAGTCTATACTTCATTCTGTAATATCCTCTGATGGTAACGCATTTTACTTTACAGAAAGCACACATATACATTGCTGTATAACCATACTTCTCCTCACATAGGACAGACCTTAATTTAAAAGTAAACTTAACCATTTAAACTATTAATTCTTAGCTTTTTTTCTGCTTCGTAGCTCAATCCCTTCAATTGATGTGTTGAGGACATTCGCGGGACCGGAAGCCTTATCAGGGTCCGTGTCACGTAGTTCCTGACACTGTCCTCCCTCAGTATCAGCACGGGCTCCCGCACCAGTGTTACCAAATCATCAGGACGAAATTGTGCTAGACGTGCTGTGAAAATATGCTAACTCTACTGAAAATATGCTAAATGCAATAGTAAATTATGCTAAAATTATGCTGACTTATTATGGTTAGTACCATGGTATCTCACACGCCTGCTATTCTGGTGGACAAGGGCGTAGGCCTATAGTGTGTTTGACACCTGCTCAGACCCGATAAAAATATCACTTGTCATAGGTCACCACCCCAGTGTGCGGGGGTGGGGGGGTTGAATCAGCTGTTACGGTCTTCCTGCAAAGGCTGATTCAGGCCTTACGTGAGGAAAGAGGGGCCTAGGTGCGGCTCACCACGAATATATGTGGTGTGTGTTATAGTGTGCATACTGTTGCTAGACGCTCTGTCACTCATTAGCAACCTTTAAACCTTCAATACCCTGGGTGCAATTTATCTGATTTTCTTCTTAAGTGTCAAAACGCTAAACTTTACCTAACCTGACCAAGCTTGATCAAAGTTGATATATTGTAACGGAATCATAAAATGTAATGATAGTTAATAAGTGTACAAAAAATTCAGATTGTTATTTCGTTAACGACAATGTTAACTTGGTTAATTAATTATTAAAGGGTTAACGATTTGGTATCCAGCTCTGATAATTCTCTTACCTTATTGCAGCCACTTGAGGCCTGTCCTAAATGTTGGTGCTTCTTGGATAGTGCATGACTTCGAAGCACACTCAGCTTTGACTGGATGCTGCTGTTACACCACTTACAATAAGCACTTCCTGTACTGTCTCTCCCCAACCACTCCTTTAATTCTATGTCAGCCAGCCATTCAGGTCGAAATAACTGGCTATAACGTTTCTTCTTTCTTTGCGGTGGCTGTGAAGTATTTATCCTTTCTGTCAAACCGTCTTCACTGTCGCTGCCATCACTAGCACTAAAGCTCTCCCCTACGTCCATGGTTAGTGTCCTCTATAACCTGAACCTGGGGCTGGGCAATTGCCAGCTGGACAGCCTGGACTGGCAGCAGGGGCGGGTGACTGACCGCGACCGGGGTGACAGTGACTGACGGGTGATGCTGCGGCACTGAGGCTGGCCGCCGCTGGCTAGTACTGGTACGTGTACTGTACGTGACGTGTACGCGACTGTCACTGAGTAACCTTCTGTACTGTGCAGGAATTGAACGGGAACAATTATTTAATGCACGAGGATGAACGATCGTGTATATATCGTTGGGGCAGTGCATACATAAATAACACTTTTTTTTTTTTCGATTAAACGGGGAAAAAAATTAAACCAATTTTGAAAGCGGTTATAATTATGCTAAAATTTATGCCAGACATAGCAGAATTATGCTAGAATTATGCTAAAAAGATCAATTATGCTAGAAATAATGCTAGACACTTGATTTGAGTCTAAATTATGCTAAAAGCATAAAATTATGCTAAATTTGGTAACACTGTTTGGTACAGTCCGAGAGTCGTAGGACAAGTTCCGGTAACTCCGCTTGCCAGCCCCCTACTATATGTTTCTGTGGATTCGCCGAATTTCAGGTAAAAATTTACCCAACTTCCCGACGTCCGAATTACTTAAAAATTAGTATTCCGTGCATTTTAGTACAGAAAGACGCGACTGTCAAAATTTCAGATCGATTGGATTAAAAACGGCCGAGTTATTACAACCTGAAATCGCCGAAAATGAGGGTGTTCTTGTTAAAAATGGGTACGATTATATACATACAGGTAGAGGATATTTTAGGCAAAAAGTGGGTCCTCTTTGTGATGATATATCTCGAGAAGTATAAAGATACGCGATTTAGCAACACAGCATTGGAAAGAAGAAAGTTCAAACTTTCAAAAACTGTCCTGAAAAAACATCTGATGACGCAGTGATGACGTCATAATGACGTCACAAAATCACGAATTTCAAAATCAAACTATCCAAAAATAGACGTTTTTCAACTCAATTTTTTTATATGAAACTTTCGAGATAGGAAAAAATGATCATGCTAGCATAGAAATGAAATTTAATGTTCTTTCTGAAAATGCCGTCAAAACGTTCCGGGCTTCCATGCATTGTTGAGATATTCGCGACTTTTTAAACCATTTTGACGCGAAAAAGTCGCGAAAAAACATTAAAACGGTAAACCTTAATGTGAGAGAACGGGGATGTCCCAGGCCTTCATCTTTCGATATGATGTCGGTTGTAGTCTCGAATTTGCTAATAACTGGTTTTGAGGTAGTATCCTTATTTTGATGACGTATTTGTGACGTCATTAGTAACACGCGGTAAGCCGATTTTTGCACACACAACACCACTTGTATTTGACGTTTAATGTCTGAAAAAAAACAGTTTCAACTCAAAATTAATTCTTAGTGCTTTTCATATCGCTGCGTTGGCTATTGGATGAAACATTTCATCAATTTCATTAATTGAATAATTGGCCAATTAAACCAATTAACGCTCGTATCTCGGCTCACACATAAGATAGCGTCGTAAATCCAACGATATCTGTCTTGTTGACATTGATTGAGTGTAGTAGGTGCCACATGAGACCATTCATTATTATTCCCTCAATTAGATAATTGGTCAATTAAACCTATTAGATCTCTGAACACTGAAAAAGACTGATATTTTTCCCAAAACCAAAAAGGATTTGGTTGTGTTGGTCCGTGGCAGTTGAGCGTCCCTTTCTTTACCCTAAAACCTATGATATGGAAGGAACGCGGCAGTCCGCATACTGCCGCCACCCCACTACATGCACTGACAGTGACACTGACTGTTCAGTACAGTGAAAAATTATGCTCATGTGGCCTAAATTGATTTTAGAAGAATTATTACTGTGACTACTACTACTAGCTATATTATTAATGATTCACACGACCTTAGTCTTGAAGTTTGACTATGAAGCATCGACACCTCTTTAGAGCTCAATAACAGGAAGGAAAAACTAATGGGATGAGTACTTAAATTGAATAATTTACGTTATTTATAGTTCTATTGGGCGAAGCATCCACATTAAAAGTATAACTAATTAGACAATGCAAATGAGTTTGTTGCAGAGTTCAAAACTTTGAAATCTTTCGAATTCGTTCAACTACATAACGTTTTCGTAAATCTAAATCATTGCAATCAAGTGTACCTCAAATTTGATTAAGTATAATAATTGTTGTAAGTTTAACATAATGTTAAATTTACAACAATTATTATATTTGATCAAATTTGAGGTACACTTGCAAATTATACATAAAGTATAATTTAGATTCGGGGACAAATGATCCGTGCATGTAGTGGGGTGGCGGCAGTATGCGGACTGCCGCGTTCCTTCCATATCATAGGTTTTAGGGTAAAGAAAGGGACGTTCAACTGCCACGGACCAACACAACCAAATCCTTTTTGGTTTTGGGAAAAATATCAGTCTTTTTCAGTGTTCAGAGATCTAATAGGTTTAATTGACCAATTATCTAATTGAGGGAATAATAATGAATGGTCTCATGTGGCACCTACTACACTCAATCAATGTCAACCCAATGAGGAGAGAGAATGTGCGTTGCTATGGCAACCCCTGGGATACTCCACGTAGAGGAAGTTTCTCGCCGCTTCCGCCGCTTCAAACGGTCACTATATATATATATATTACAATATATATATATATATATATATATATATATATATATATGTCTGTTTCTCTCTGCATTGTTTGCCACATACACACATATAACGCACGCACAAACTCAAGCGTCGCGTTGACGCCGCGTTTGAAAGCGCCTCGTGTGAGCGGTAGTTTCTAACGCCGAGTTTGCTAACGCACGTTGGAAAGAGCCTTGTGTAAACCGGGCCTAAAGGGCAAAAATACAGGCGGATTTTGCATGCATCATATAAGCAAGTATTTACTACCCGACGTTCATTGCAAGAAATGTAGAAAAAAAGGTATGAATGCGATTGAATAACATATTTGGCGCGTTTCGATTACCCTCTTGATCAGAAATACTACCTGTTAAATGGGTTGAACCAGTAGTTCCCAATCTTTTCACTACCAAGGACCCCTTTTATTCAAGTTAGTTTTCCCACGAACCCCAGGATATTGAAAGGTCTGTCTATTTAACATTCTGACTTTATTAAACTAACAACCAGCTTGTCTTACTAGATTCATCTCAAGAGAAAGACATATGTAATTGAATATGAAAAAATAGTAAAATTGATAAATAAGAATAAATAAATAAAATACGAAATGCAATGCAGAAAAAAACTATCTTTATCTCTTTAATGAAATGGTTGATGTTTCTTTGCTGATACAATGTTCTGAATTTCAGGTTAAATGCCAGACAGTTTTAAGATCAGGTTTCATGTTCATCCTATTTTTATTTTTATCTTATGTAAACCAGCTGTGAGAAAGCCTGCTCACATAAATATGTAGTAAAAGATACAGTACAGAAAAATGACTTTGTATATGTTACGTTACCTGTGTGTAATTGCATTTTCTCCTTTTAATATGCTTATCCTTTTCCTTACACACACACATATGTGTATATATATATATATATATATATATATATATATATATATATATATATATATATATATATGTGTGTGTGTGTGTGTGTGTGTGTGTGTGTGTGTGTGTGTGTGTGTGTGTGTATGTGTGTGTGAATACCCACAGGGGTCCGTGGACAACAGGTTGGGAACCAGTGGGTTAAGCGGTGACTGGAAATGCACCCACTGCCTAACGCGCCGGATCATATTTTTTCCCTCTTTGTCGATATACATAGTTACTCTCAGACAATATTTAACAAGGTAAAACAAAATTATCTGTATATTCTTATATATGACTTTGCAGTAAAGAAAAAATCCATTGACATATTCCACAATAAACAAAGTAGTAAAATATACAAAAAAAATCGCGAATGTGAGGTAAATTTTTCTTGAAACTGTTTATCATTGTTCTGTCATATATAACAGCATTTGTCATAGTTACAGTTACAGTTCCGTTAAGTTAGGTATCTAGTTAGGAATCCCCAATGTCGAAATGTTACATAGTGTTTCTGATATGTCATCACAATAGATTTATCGGTTTGTAATGTATGTAAACCCGAAATAATTCGTTCCAGTCGTTTTATTTACTCGCTTACTCACTCTTTCTCACTTACTCACTTAATCACACTCAATCACTCACTTATTCACACACGCAAACACAAAAGACACTTTCATGCACATACCACCACATATTGCTCTAAGACCTTCATGCGCTCATTCAAGTTGACTTGTAATTGCAGTGGGTTGTTGTGTCGTAGTTGTCATAGGCGTTAGCTGATACTCTAATTGAGTAAGTCACGGTAAAGTTGTTTACATTGCCCGCAATCACCGCCTTTTCGCCTCAGTGCGTGAAGAGTACGTTATGCACAATATTACCTTATTTTTTAAATTGTTGCATTTTTATTTCTTATTTCTGAGACGGTCAGTAGTTCAAGTAAATCCTTGTGGATTGCTGATGCCACCTCCCTTATCTATTTCTGTTTCCTTAGAGGAAATTTTAAAAAAAATGAATCTAGTCATTCTCTTCCTCCCGCTGGGGTGGCCTTCCAGCGGCGGGTTTTCTGGGGAGGGATGACTAAGTGTTCCTGGGTGCTGATATAGTAGGTGGAGTCGCACCCCCCTGGTCCTCCCCTCAGGGGGGCTCACACCTGCCCACACGTTAGCCCCTGTGCGCTGGGAGACGGGAGTGTGAGGTTACGTGACTGAGGAACCCAAAAGAGGTCACCCGTGAAGCGGGAGACTTGGGGCTTCGGGCCCAAGGAAAGATGGAGCCCCGTTCGTTCCTCGCAAAAGGGGGAGGGGGAGCCGGGCAGAAGGCTTAGAACCCCCACGACTAATCCCCGGAAGTGTAGGTCTACCAGGAGCGTTACTAGTATGGAGATGGCACAGAAATAAATCATAAAATATACATAAAACCTGTACTAATAAAAGTGCAGAAGGCACCAAAGTAAAATCAAACTGAAAACATTAAATGACTAAGAAAGTGCCAGAAGGGCAGAAAATAACTAAAACTGGGCCGGGAGGGCTTAAACTTATTGTAAAAGTGCCAAAAGGGCCTGCAAAAATGAAAGTAAAACTAATAGCTAGGCTAAAACACGAAGGAGGAATGAATAAAAGTAGTAGGGGTAAAAAAACGGATGTAAGACAAAGACGTAAAAGACGAGGTAAAAGGGTAAAAGTCAAAGTAAAAAGAAAAAGTAAAAAGTGAAAGCAACACAAAGGTTCAACACAAAATTTAAACGTATAAAATAACACGTTCAGCATGAATACACCTAGGCAAGTAAATCCATGGGGCAGGTAAACACAGTCAGAATGTCCACTTCCTTTATTGTGTTGAAACATGGGGGTTACATGACCTCAGGCGGACGGAGTAGCGGTAAAAAATACGTAAATTAATAAATAATAAACTTTTAAATAAAATTCCATAATCATAAAATGGGGCTGCTATTAATACAATTAAAAAGACAGGTGCAACCGTGCTTAAAAATCTATTAACAATAAAAAATACGTAAAAAATAAGCTACTGCGATTCAATGAGTAAAATCGTTCTCTGAATGATTAGGGAGACTATTTTATCTGTTATTCTACGGTTTTAAGGTCTGAAGTACAGAAAAGACTTATTTAGTTTATGAGAAAACCATATTTTGTAACATTTATATTTATAATGGACACTACAACGTGTAAATATGTCGGAAAACATATGTTGATATTACTTTGTTTTACGTTCGTAGGAGTAGGGAACCAGCCATGATTGTGTACCTACGTCTCATGGAGCGAACTCTCCCTGAATATTTGACCTGTAGGTTTAGAGAAGTTATGACGCCAAAATATTTAAGTTTAAATGTATAAAGAAGCTATAGATGTGATATAAGTTCCTAAATAAGTGAAAGATGTCGTGATATTAGCCAAGAGACTAGGAGTTTTTTTGTTCGATTTCAGTTCGTACGAGGGGAAGAGTGGAGTGCAGGGAAGAGTAAAATGAGGGGATGAGTGGTATGAGAGTAAAAGTAGAAATGGGGAACAGAGAAAACACCAGAGTAGAAAGTAGAGATGCTACATTAATAAGTACGCCATGTAGACCCCGTTATAGAATAGTAGTCCAAACAACCAAAGTCAACGACACCAAGACTGGCACCACGTGTTCTCCAAGAGGCCACATGAAGGGTGGTTGTTCTATGTTCCATCTAGACCCAATAAATCCACTCCCTGACGGAATTGGCGTAGTTTTCTTCAACCAATCATCATTGAAGGAAGACAAGATTACTTCTATCTTGTCGTGGAATGATTGTCCGCGACACATATACATATATGAGTGTATATAAATTCGTATGAATCATACATATGTATGTATATGTATACATGTGTGTATATGTATATATATATACATATATATGTATATATATATATATATATATATATATATATGTATAAAACACATATATATCATATATACATTTAGACATATGTATATATATGTGTATATGTATATATATATATTTATATATATATATATATATATATATATATATATATATATATATATGATTGAGACAACGGAAAATTATATTCGCTAGATAATAAATGTGTATAAAACTGCATAAAACTGAATAAAAAACAATAAAATAACATATACATATATGTATACATATGTATTATATATATATATATATATATATATATATATATATATATATATATATTTGTATATATATTTAAATATATGTACATACATATATATATATATATATATATATATATATATATATAGAGAGAGAGAGAGAGAGAGAGAGAGAGAGAGAGAGAGAGAGAGAGAGAGAGAGAGAGAGAGAGATAGAGAGTTAAAGTTAGAGAAAGAGACGGAGAGAGGGAGTGAAAGAGAGAGAGAAAGCTTCCTCTTCAAACGCTTATCACAGCTTATCAATTCTCTAGGATAGCTCAGTGGGTAGCGTGCAGGCCTCACATCCGTCCAAGCTCGTGAGTTTCCACCGTCGCCTGGCGGTCACTGCTGTGGCTAGGGATCACGTTAGGTAAGAACCAAGTTCAGATCGAGTCAACACTCGTTGTCCCACTCTCTCTCGAGTCATCACACCCTGCCACAGGTGGTCTCGCCTTAGTGCATATAAGCTCTGCTCCGAAAATCTGGCTTATCCATCTGGGTTATCTGTTACCCCGCATTATCTTAACAGGGTCCGCCTTATTTCCGACCAGTTCAGCGCATGGCCGTTGGTGATGGAATGTGAACAGTGACAGAAGGAACAGTGCAGAGGGAAGTACATTATACTATGAGGGCTAAAGTATCCAATAAACGAATGACGTAACAGAAGAAAATGTGTAGAACGTGATGGGAAATTTCGTGAAAATATAATACAGCTTTCGTCATCTCTCAGGGCAGAAACAAACGTAGCTGTTCTTACGACCAAGAAAAAGAAGTACGAGAGATGTAAGTACAGCTTGGCTCCTACTGCTCTTTGTATTTCATGTTCACATTCATCCACAGTTTCACTCTCATATGGGGAATGTGAGACGTTGTTGAGACGTAATTAGAGTGGAGACGAGACTTTACAAAAAACACCTGTCCCTTTCCACCGAGCTTTACAATGCGAATATAGGGGCTTGTATAACGGACTCGTTGTTTAATTTTTTTTTAATTTTTTTTTTCCTTTTTTTTGGTAGAATAATAACCTCCCATGGTGTTTACAAAGCGAACATTTTGCCTCTCCAAATTCTATAAAATAGTACCATTCTCCGTCTGTTTTTACAAGTTTATGACAAACACCGCCCTAATTTCATAATCTTAACATTTACGCTATATTATGAACTGTCTGAAGTCTTTGACTTGTGCGAATTAGTACTATTACTAGTAGTAGTAGCTGTAGTAGTAGTAGTACTTGTTATTATGAAGCCATTGTGCTCACTCTCACTGATTCAGTGAAGATAAGCGATATGAGATCATGTTAACTGCACAAATCCTTCCCTTTTAACATATCAATTATTTTACCTCTTGTGCATGACGTAAATTAACATACAATCTTCAAGCGTCTCTTGATTACAGGAACAGAAAAGTAAACAAGAATCTTTTATTTCACTAAGTCAATGTGTATTTTTATTTTATTTTTTAATCTAATCAGTGCAGCAATCTATAATATATATATATATATA
>BOPN01012972.1:0-2500 GCA_017312705.2 Penaeus japonicus | reverse complement strand
CGAGGATGTGGGTCGCACCTAGCTACTTCCTCTTGATTTTATTCTAGAGGCCACACCGCTTTACAATCTCCTTCGGGATAATGGACCTGTTCGCCCCAGTGTCGAGTAGGAGAGAGAACTTGACACGCCGAGTTTGATCCATGTAAATAGCTGGGATTTTGTATTCTCTAGACTCTTCCTTCATGGCGATAATGTCCCGGTCAGCCTCGCACATGGGAACTTGAAGTTTTCCTCTTGAAGAACAACACCCCATCGTGAGTGTCTTTAGTGACCAAGAGGTGGCCGGAAGAGCGAGGGAGATTCTGCACAGTAATGAAATCAGTTGGCTGATATAAAAAAAAAACTTTATATCAATGGTAATACAAACAGCACACGAGCGAGGTGAGTCAAAGATATTAGAGTGATTCTTTTAGACATAATTATTAGAGAAATAAGGTAGTACAGATCTTAGTTATCGAGCAGATTATTATTTCCGCCAGTTATCATTATAAAGAGGTCATAATTATTTATCATCCATTTCAGTTTTGTATTTATTCTGTTTGAAAAGTGATTTTTTTCTATTTAATATTCATGTTGTATCTTCTCAAATCCATCAAAATCAGCCAATCAAAACACAGATGTCATCTTAACATAGTCCACAACTGATGAAAATACTCCCTTCTACCATGCAGTGGATGGAAGCGTAGAATTACCGAATAGTAACCACAGATTGGTTGGCATGATGTGGCAAAGCTCAGAGAGAAACTTCCAGAAATTTATCTTTTATTGCAGAAGAGACAGCTAGAGATCCAAGACGGAAGACTACAATAGGAGCATTGGCCTGACAAAGGTACATTTAGTATTATACTTTTATAACTGATCTTGTGCACTTAACCAGCTCCCTGTGACTTTCGTATCGACAAATGCTTGTGTATGTTCATTTGATACATTATACATTAACTCTTTTCGTTTCACCTATTTATTCATTAGGCCATTGTGCCTAGGTACGTTTTTTACACTCGTATGCAAGTATACAGTAACTTATTTATTCATAATATGATGATTGAAGAACGTGGAAACTATGTACTAGGAACTCCCAATGGTAACTGGTCCACGTTGTTTTCTTTATTTCCCTTCAGGATCTATGATCTCAATTCAAGAACTTTGGTTTTCTTTGTTAATGGTTTGAAATTTGTACTTCTTTATTCGACTATATTCTTCCTAGGGCCACCTTCGGCTCGTTCGAACACGTCGTTCCCATGTTAACAGTCAGAATGATTACGGAGGTTGTCCGCCCTTGGTTCGCCCCGACACTCATCCCAATGGTCGTGTTCACTGCAGTGTCGTCTGATCAAAGTGCCCGGAGAATATTTCATCTTCTTACCTCACGTTATGTAGTTGACTATAAAAAACGTATTTTATATCAGCTTGCCAACGAAAAAGGAGATTGTATAGCAAGCGTGATCTTGGTGTGCTGACGTGTACAATGAAACTTTTATTAAAATAGTTGTAAGAACTTTCAGGGTCTAATATCAACATATTTGCATGTTTGAGAAACTAAGGTTAGCTTATGGTTATTCTGAGAGATATTAGCCAAGGCAAACTAATAACAAACAACTTTAATGCAGTCTTACTTGTCTAGTCGCTGTTGAAAACGAAGCGGGAATCTGTCCACGTCACTTCTCCCAATATGATCATGTCACTAAATCTGTGAATATATATGAGAAAGATTTATATTAACCGAAACAAATAATAACAAACCTCAATAAGCCTGCTAAAAACAAAACTTGTAACATCACCGCAATTTGATTAGAAGAGAAATTCGGAAACTTGAAAACAAAGCAACATATCAATCAACATGTCATCTGGATGATTGACAAATACTACGTGAGTGTAATGGTAAAAAAATAATATATCGCTGAATAAATCAATTTAAGCTCTGATTAGGAAAATCCCATGATGAAAGTGAACTGAACTATCTAATCTACAAGGAACTAGCTATCAAATGCAGATGTCGTATTAATATAATATTGCAATCTTTGGCGATTATGCTGTAAGAAACTCAGACATGCACCAGTGCCGTAGAACGATCGCAAAAGTCTAAGTCGCAACATTTACAAAGATGATATACCAACTAGTCTTTACTCTGTTATGATGCCCTTGATGCCCTTTCCCAGTGTGAAGTCACCTGGGCCCTGATTCGTTAACACTGCCTTTCCATCGGGAGAATCTTAGCACAGGGGCCCAAGGTAACCGTACGGCTAAAAAGGAGAATAGTTTACGAAGCGTCTCATTGTACCGAAAAGGTCTCGTATTCTGAGTTAGTAATCAATGCATAAGATTCCAATGCGAGGAGAAATGTACTGTTTTGAAGGCTGAAATGCGATTTGCTCTCATGTAGAAGCGTGTGTTGCAGGGAAACACACAAAATAATTTGATGGAAATATTTATAGTTTCCAGCGTACTAATGTAAAATTGCTCAATATCATATTTGTAAGATACTTATATGTATATAAATTAT
>BOPN01012970.1:0-10099 GCA_017312705.2 Penaeus japonicus | reverse complement strand
GCGAGCACACTCGCTTCCTCAGGCATGGCCCAGAGACGACAGCCGCCGGGCTGGTTAGACGGCTATGCCTGTCGCTTGTCCCTTGGCAACTGGAGCGCCTACAGTCAATCCGACCGCGACGGTAAGCATTCAGATATAATAAGATGACAGAGGCCGGGCCACCTCGTCCATATAGCCCGGGCGAAATGACGTCTTCGCAAATCTCTCTGAACTGAACGGAACTGTTCCTGGCAACTGGAGCGCCTACAGGCAATCGACCGCCACGGTAAGCATTCAGTTATGATGATCAGATGAGTCAGCACTTAAGCTGACAGAGGCCTCGTGCATATAGCCCGGGCGAAGCGACGTCTTCGCAAATCTTTCTGAACTGAACTGAAAAAGGACTTCGAGTCTGAGTTTGTGAAAGCCGTCTACGAGTGAGTCTTCCTCGTGAGGCCGGCGTCGCCTGAACGATTAAAGTTTTTTGTTTTCCTTGTACTCGTGTGTGCGTGTGCATACGTTTACACACTTATATATGCAATTACACACACACTATAAGCCTTTTCTTCCGATCCCTGCAGCCTGTCCTCCCTGATCCAGTTCCGGCAGTTCCGGCCGTGGCTGCATCCCGACTTCGTGTTCCGCCTCACCAGCCACGGCAGGAAGCACGACCACTGCGTCAAGGTCATCCACGACCTCGCCAGAGAGACGATTGACTTGAGGAGGAGAGCGAGGCGGGCGAAGGAGCGGGGCGCTCAGAAGGAGGCGGAGGAGGAAGTGTTTGGTGAGAATGGCGTCTTCCTTTCTCGCTCTTTCGCTCTCTCGCTCTCTCTCTCTCTCTCTCTCTCTCTCTCTCTCTCTCTCCTCTCTCTCTCTCTCTCTATATATATATATATATATATATATATATATATATATATATATACGTGTGTGTGTGTGTGTGTGTGTGTACATATAGGGCTGGTTAGACGGCTATGCCTGTTGCTTGCCCCCTGGCAACTGGAGCGCCTACAGGCAATCCGACCGCCACGGTAAGTATTCAGTTATGATCAAATGAGTCGGCACTTTTAGCTGACAGAGGCCGCCTCATGCATATAGCCCGGGCAAAGCGACGTCTTCGCAAATCTCTCTGAATTGAACTGAAAAAGGACATACACATACACTATGAGCCTTTTCTTCCGGTCGCCGTAGCCTGTCCCTGATCCAGTTCGACAGTTCCGGCCGTGGCTGCATCCCGACTTTCCCGGCAGGAAACACGACCACTGCGTCAAGGTCATCTACGACCTCGCCCGAGAGACGATTGATTTGAGGAGGAGAGATTTGTGTGTGTATATGTATATATATATATCCGTATGTGTGTGCCATCCAAACAAAAAGAATGAATGAATGAAAAGCAAAGAGAAATAAACCAAACTTTCTAACCACTAGACGCCTTAAACTTTCCTTACCTTGCCTCTCCTCAAGGCAAGAAGACCCGCCAGGCCTTCCTGGACCTCCTCCTCGAATACTCCGAGAAGGACCCGTCGATCACCAGCGAAGACATCATGGAGGAAGTGAACACCTTCATGTTCGCTGGCCACGACACCCACTGCCACTATGAGCTGGTTCCTCTACGTCATGGGTACTCACCATGAGATCCAGGTGCGGCGGGGCTGTGGGTTGAGGTCTGTGTCGATGGCGCTGTGGTGGTGTTATTGGTGTTGGTAGTCGTATTGGTGTATTATTGTTGGTGGTGGTACTTAAAATGGTGGCATTGTTGTTGTTTTATTGCTGGTCGTAGTTACCATTGGTGGTGTTAACCGTTGCTTTTTATATTGATTTTTGTTGTCGGTTTCACTGTCGCTGGTCTGCTTCCTGTTGATGTATTTTTGTTTTGTTTTTGTGATGCCTTTGCTATTGTTGTCCGGTTAGTTATTGGTGGTGTTATCATTGCTGGTGTTCTTGTTATTGTTTTTCTCTTTATCCTTGTTGTTACTGTCCTTGTAACCGGTAGCGGTCCTAAATACCGTTGTTATCATCACTGACATTATCTTTCTTGTTCTTGTAATCATGATCGAAGGTATTGCCGTTATATTTAGCAATAGTAATGGTAGTATCATTAATACTAATATAGCATCAGTATGAATTACATAATTGGCATTACTATACTTACTGTTTTCATGGTCTCATTGTTATAAAACAAATAAAAATATATCTGCCATCCTTGTCAATAGGCCAGTCGACAGAGGTTCAAAAAGGACGAATATGATTTTAAAAAATGGAAATCTGCAATAGATGTTATTACCATCGTAATAGGGTATCAAAAATTATGTAAATATTGCATCCCTCTAACGCCCTGGATTTGGCTGCCATCTTCAAAAAATGGCAGCTAAAAAACAGTGTTTCGTAATGATCTCACTTAGGACTTATTTCCATAGACTGCACAGCTTTACGCACACTTACAACTTTTTTGTTTCGTTTTTTTATTTTAAAAAAAAAGTGATCTGATGCATCTCTTCCAAAAAAGAGACAGTCATAAAGAGAATTAAAATCCGGTATGAAAATCCTTCAAGACGTTGTAGGTCCTGGAGAGGTTTGTCGTCTTGTTTGAAAAGCTTCAGCACTTCTTTGGTATACACTTTTAAATATTTTTTTTACGCACGGTCACTTTTTCCAATCGTTATAGCTGAGAATGTTTCATTCTTTCCATTTACTGCTGTAGTCTATCGGTGTTTTCATTCCTTTCTCTTTCACTTAATGAGTCACTCCCTCAGAAAGATTCCTTCATACAAATGAAACATTTCCGTGATGACATTTTTTCCACAAAATAAGAATTAATGGCTCTTTAACTATCCTTATTTAGACACCCTGAAACGAAATGAAAAACTGCAGTGTGTGTAAGAGTTTAAAACATCCTTCTATAAAGCTTACAAGATAATCTATGTTATATTACGTAACTGGGGTAGGACTCAGAAACATGCAAACATTCTCGCGCCCTTTGAGTCAAAACCGCGCGCCGCACTAGAAAAATGTACATGACATTTTTTTGTGGAAGAGTTCATGTAGAATTTCTTATAAAAAAAAACACATTTTCTTCTAAAATGAGTCTTAAGTGAGACAATTACAAAAAAACTGATTTTGACCGCCATTTTTTCAAGATGGCCACCAAATATAGAGCGGTAGAGGGGTGCAAAATTCATATGTTATTGAGTACCCTATTACGAAGACAATCAAACTTTTTGCAACTTTCCATGATTTTTTTCCTTATTCAAACCCTTATCGACCGGTCTAACATAATTGACACATGGATATTCCAGCTTTAAGTACAGCATGATAAAGATAAATTCAATTTATTCAAGCCATTCTTAAAGAATACTAACGCTGCATACACATGTATCTGTGTGTTCATATGGTCGCTTGCTTGTGTGTGTGTGTGTGCTCATGTGTAGGTTTGCTTGTGTGTGTGTGTGTGTGTGTATCTGTATCTGTGTGCGTGTTGGTTTGTAAACTTTGAAACTATTGGCACTGAAACACGCCCATGTCTTGGCCCAGTCTCGCTTGCAAGAGGAGTTGGACGCGGTATTCCAAGGCTCGGATCGCCAGGCCACCGTGGCTGACCTGAGAGAGCTCAAGTACCTGGATATTTGTATGAAAGAGTCCCTCAGGATATTTCCCTCCGTTCCATCTATCATCAGGGAGATTAAGGAAGAAATTCAAATCAGTAAGTGTTTCTACATGTTTTGTATTTATTTATATTTCATTTAATTCAGAGATAAGAATGGTTTATCATTATTTTATTTTTTATTTTATTATTTTTATTTTTTTTATTTTTTTGTGAGTATATCTTTTACTATCATCATGTCATGTATTTACACTTGGGAAATAAGGACAGAAGGTTTACTGGATATTTCCATGCTGTATGATGTTGTGATTTGCCTACTCAGGTTGTTAACCTAAATAGTTAATGTTTGTCTCACAGTATTTGGGAAATCCATTTATACGGGGATTGAAATTATTACGAGTGAATACGGTTGGAGGTGCTAGTGAAAGATATTCTATTTGGTTTTGTGTCAGTTATCTGAAGCTTCATATTGTGTATATTTCTTATGTTTTGTTAAATGAAGAAGACAACCTTATTTTAACATAGTTTTGAATTTTATATATAAAAGTGTTTCATTATCCGAAGTTGAACATTTAATGCTCTTCGATCTTAACATAAGATTGGATCACTGTTGTCACAATTTAAAGGACATTGTGTCAATGTTATTACACCACTTCCCAGTATTTAATCAGGTGTTAAGTTTTAAGAATAAAGAAATTAAATGGATTCAATACGGACAAAGCCAATTATACTAAGTATAGAAGAGGTGGTTATAATATATATATATATATATATATATATATATATATATATATATATATATTTACATGTATGTATGCGTGTACGTATGCGTTTGTGTGTGTGTCAAAGGAAAGCACTGTTATACCATGAGAGTTTTTCCTCACTCTGTCACGTAAGTGTATTCCTCTTATCATTTTTTTAAGAATAAGCGCAGTTAAGCTTAACCGTTTAAACTTTAAATAAAGATATGTAAAGGGAAACTATGCATAATTTGTAAATCAGAAAATGGTTGGCGTAGAGGGGTTTTATCACTGAAAATATTGGTATTTAAAGATTTTAAAACCATACATATTCTCACCCAGTAATGCATGTTCCTGTATGTAGATGTGTATAATTGACATTAATGCTTTTATAGAAACCACATAGATATTTTGAGTATGTATTTCAATAAATCGGGAAATATATACACATAGTATTTTCCCTATTTTTTCCATTCAAATAAGATCCATCAGCCAGTGCATACCAAACACATCACTTCAGCTTGTTTCGGCATCTTGTTTCCGCGCGTTTTTCCTCAAGCCCTTCGGAAGACCTTCAGGATATTCCCGCCCTTTGGCCTGAGGACGAGGTGGTCCATTGTCTTCAGGGATTCTCGAGGAACTGTGCTTTCGACGCGGAACTTGCGAAGGACACTACTGATGAGAACTTTCTCCTCCATTTGGGCGAACTTTTGGCCTGCAAACAGGAGGGTTTACACTGTATGTGTGCACATTATACATTCTTATCTGTATTGTTGTATCTATGAAAATATTTCAATATTGGAAATGGTAAGTGAAAAGAAAGTAATTTCATAATATACAACATGTAACATATAATCGAGCAAGAACAATATAATTAAAATATTTCAAAATATTGATATGGCTAATTTTGTTTAAAAGTCTAACCGATGCAGTTCCTCGGTCCAGCACTGAAGGGAACGTAAGCGTAAGGATGCCTGTGTTTGCTGTTCTCGGGCAGGAACCGGTCGGGGTCGAACTTCTCCGGGTCCGGAAACTGCTTCGGGTCGCGGTGGATTCGGTACGGGAAGATCATCACGTTGGTCCCAGCGGGAATGACGTAATCACCTGCAATCGTTTGCAAAGGAGCCCTTGATGTTAGAGTCAAAAAATTATATGAAATTAAGGGAATAGAGATATCTATGTTGATATTTCATTTTAATTACACTATTACTTCACATCATATTAAACGTATAGGTCACAACATATTAACATTGACATCAGTATTACAAATTTTACCTCCCTGACAGGGAATCGAACTCGGGTCCTCTGAGTGAGAATCCCGGCTCCTATCCATAACACCACACGACCCACTAAAAGGATTGTCTAACCAGATGCCTTACATCAACCATGGAAGTTACCTATATACTTCTAGCAGAGTAGTGATAGCGAGGTTTTACAAACAATGCCCGTGGGTACTCAGCGGGAATGAAATAGAAATTCAACTCACAGATCAGGTTACCTAGGCTATACCTATGTGTGAAAGATAGAATGCAGTAACGCATTTAAGAGTATGGATTAGAAATTCAACTTACAGGTCAGGTTACCTAGGCTATACCTATGTGTGAAAGATGATAGAATGCAGTAACGCATTTCAGAGTATGGATTAGAAATTCAACTCACAGATCAGGTTACCGAGGCAATATCTATGAGTGAAAGATGATAGAATGCAGTAACGCATTTAATATAGAAATACAAATTTTACCTCCCTGACAGGGAATTGAACTCGGGTCCTCTGAGTGAGAATCCCGGCTCCTATCCATAACACCACATGACCCACTAAAAGGATTGTCTAACCAGTTGCCTTACATCCACCATGAAAGTTACCTATATATTCTTAGCAGTGCCCCGTGGGCACTCGGCGGGAGTGCAGTAACGCATTTAAGAGTATATAGGTAACTTCAATGATGGATGTAACGCATCTGGTTAGACAATCCTTTTAGTGGGTCGTGTGGTGTAATGGATATGAGCCGGGATTCTCACTCAGAGGAACCGAGTTCAATTCCCTATCAGGGAGGTAAAATTTGTATTTCTATATTAAATGCATTACTGCATTCTACCATCTTTCACATTGACATCAGTATTAAGAACTCATGGATATTCCCAGCATCTACGATTTCACAATAAGTGTATACCAAATTTTAAGCTCTTTTCGTCTTTGAATTTCCTCTTCTTTTCATCTAGCTTTACAAATCAGTGACAGAAATGCAATGGTCACGGCACACGCGGGTTATACAAATAGTAAGGAAACTGGAAATCATGTTTGTTTTTTGTGTTATTGTTTTTCTGACAAGCATGACAATCTATAGCATTGAATAAACTCAAATGACGATGATACTCTTACGTACATATGCGGACGTCTTCTTGAGGCGTTCTGCCAAACCTGTGAACCGACGGGAACAGCCTCAGACCCTCTTTGATGCAGTTCTCCAGCAGTTTCATAGAGCGCAGGTCGTCCATCGTCGCTGGACGGTCCGAATCGCCGAAGATCGAGTCCATCTCCTCATGCACCTGAGCCTGTGGAATAGGTACTCAGTTAAGCTAAATGTAATCAGGAAAAAAAACATTCTCATGCAATTACACGTATAGGAAATGATTACAAATCTTGCTTTAGAATCCATATATCCTATTCTATTCGACACCTGTATCTCCGGGTGATGTCCTAGAAGGTAGAGAACCCAGTTCATGGCTGCTGTGGTGGTGTCGTGTCCCTCGAACATGAAGGTGTCCACTTCCTCGCGGATGTCCTCGTCGGAGAGCTTCTCACTGTCCTCCGAGTATTCCAGCAGGAGGTCCAGGAATGCCAGACGCCTTTTCTTACCTATTTTGAGTTGTGGGAGAGTAGCTTTACAAATATTTGTTGCCGTATGAACGTAACATCAGGTAAGTGTATGCAACCTAAAAATGAAGCTCAACATAAAAGCGATTTCAAGAATTGTAATAGGGGGATACTGGCATTATATCACCATAAACTAATTGATCTGTCACACAGCAGTTAAATGTTCAGTACAATATACTGCACATCTACCAAACGGAGAGGGAATCTAAGTTGCCAGTAAGATGGTTAGGCTGTTTGACTTAGAGTTGTATACAAACACACATGCACACACAAACAAACACACATATACACACACAAATCTAAATACATAGTTGCGTGTGTGTTTGTGTGTGTGTGTGTGTCTCTCTCTCTCTCTATGTATGTATATAAATATATATATATATATATATATATATATACATACATAGATAGATAGATATTGGCTACTTGTGTCCCATCACGATTACTCACCAAAGACTTCTTGTTCCTCGGCTTTCTCGCCACTCCTCCTGGAGTCCTGCAGAAGGGCTCTTCTCTCCACGATGGTGTCCTGAGAAAAGTCGTGGAGGACCTTAAGGCAGGCGTCGTACTCTTTCCTTTGGCCGATGAGAGTGTACAACCAGTCCGGGCGGAGCCAGGGCGTGGTAACTCTCTTGATGAGGAGTTCAGCAAACCTGTGATGATGACGTTGACAGCGGTTCTTAAGTTCAAGCTTTAAAACTTACAATCTATCATTTTTATATATGTCTATATGTTTATATAAACTATAGTCTCCCTCATTCTTTCTTTCTCTCTCTATGTATGAAGTATTAGGACTCACGAGAGGAATCATTTTCGCTTTCAATCAGTGTGTTCTCTTATCTATATTTTGATACAGCATCCACATCAAACAGACCTCAGAGCAGGAAGAAAAATCCTTTTGGTTTCACTGGATAAATTGTGTTGAAATAAAAGTTCTTGATTTGGCTAAGAATGTGTTTTACGAGAGAAAAATAAAATGGATGAACCATAATAAACCTTTATATTGTAAACTTCAAAACTGAGTCACTTACGTATTTATGGCTTTCACGTACTCAGATTCTGCATTGCACTGAGCGTTCACCGTCCGACCCATGGCAGTCTCTGCAAATGAAAATACTTCCATTAGATTCAGTCCTAATAACTAGTTCAGCTTAAGAAGGAATAATCAAACATGTATACGTACACACAGAGACAGTCCGAATATGGTTTTAAGCTTACCTGCAACACTATCTCTTACCACATATAACGTCAAGGGCGCATCGTGTGATGTACGGGAACATGTCGAACGGCTTCCCGTCGGCTTTCTCTTGCAGTTGCTTGATCATCGTTGTGCTCTGGGTATTGAAGACGTCAAGGAAGTCCTCCAGGATCTTGAAGTGGAAGGCGGGGGTGAGCAGCTTCCTTCGGGAGTGCCACTTGCTTCCTGAAGATGAATGAAAGTTGAATATATGACTTGATATCTTTGATTTGTTTTGTCTTATTGTTACGTCTGCTATAGCCTGTCATTGAGGGAATATGATGCATTATTATGAGATAGTTTGAGGGAGATAAGGTCATCTAAAAACAAAAAGACAAAGTAAGAGAGAAATAAAGCGACAGTGAGACAAGGATCAGAATACCTGTGGCTGTCAGAAGACCATCACCAAGCCAGTCTCTGAGGAAGTTGTAATTGGTCCCTTTATCGATGTGCCTCTGACTAGCCAGAATAGCCTGAAATATAAGTAATTCGCTTAATTCATATCATTTTACCGTAGAACGGTATGTGGCATACTTGTCCCTGTGATAACAGACACACTCACCTCTGCCCCTCTGGCACTGCAAATCATGCATATCGGCATAAAACCAATCCAGAATTTGACAACTTCACCCAACTTGCTGGTTTTGATTAGCCATTGGATACGGTCTGTAATAAGGAGGTCAAGATTGTACATATTGCATTTTGTGTGTGTTAATCGTTTATTGATTTGAAGAGCAAACTCGATTTGTTTCAGATATCAAAGAAATCTCTTACCCTCTGCAGTGGTACTGTCGGGGCGAGACCCAAATATTATGTGACTTTTTGGGCCAGGAATCTTGGCTAGGAGCGAAGACTGAGGAACGAAAGAAAGGAAACACGTTATGCATTTACACACACACAATTTCCTTTCTTACAATGGCTATTATCCATATCATTTATATTTCTTTCACACGAATGTCACTCAACCAACTCACCATTCGCTGTCTCTTCAATAACCAGGCAAGAGTCAGGGCCAACGCCACAGTCAGCGTCAGATATGTCAGGGCGCTCGAGGCCCAAACGAGGGTCTCATTTTTGAGCCACCACATCGCAGTGGCAACTCTTGTACTAACTATACCCGAGTATAGGAAAGACTTTTAACTACACTGCTAGAGCTTTCAAACGCCTTTCTTATCTAACTGTGATATAAACTTTATCTCTTGTCTTTTGGATCATATGTGATTACGGCGTGTTAGAGGTTGGGAGGCGTAACTTGACTGCAGATATTCCAATGGAAATGATTCTGTGGTATCCACTGTGTACTACGTTTTCTTAGTATATCGATTTGATCATGTATTCCTATACATATGTCCATCTTTCTGTACATGTTGGAAAACCTGCTTACTTTCCTACTCACCATAATCTTTATTAACTTGTCTTCTTACCATAAGTTACAGCAGAAACGTGCAGACATCATCCTTCTGATAAAAAAAACAACGAAATAAGAGAAGACATACGGAAACGAAAACTTGCTTCAGAGATAATAAAAAGAGCAAAAACAGAAAAACTACATTACGGTAAGATAACGTACATATATATATATATATATATATATATATATATATATATATAGAGAGAGAGAGAGAGAGAGAGAGAGAGAGAGAGAGAGAGAGAGAGAGAGAGAGAGA
>BOPN01012969.1:5000-10101 GCA_017312705.2 Penaeus japonicus | reverse complement strand
ATATATATATGTGTGTGTGTGTGTGTGTGTGTGTGTGTGTGTGTGTGTGAATATATGCATCATCCTTTGTAACTGGGTTCATCTCCCTCCATACTGGACGCCTCGTGTTTCGAATGGCAGTCAGAGAATCACTATAGAAAGGAAAGAGCCGCGAGGTACGCAAACATGCTATCTATATTGCAGTCGTAACTACTGCAACAACTCCTCCTCTTGCATTCATCGTCTTGTGCCAGCAATATCAATATTATAATTGCAATCAGTATTATCCTCAACATATTTTGCTATCATCACTATCATCCTTTTCGTTATCACCACTGCTCTTTCTTCGCCTGATGTGCACTGGCGGATGTGTTTAAAAAGGCATTGCATTATGCACCTTGGACCTCGGGCATCGTCGCAAACGGATGCCTGGGCGAACTCCATCCAAAGGCGGGCTACCTACCAACTGAATTCTCTTTTTAAATTCTACATCGCGAGGAAAGTATTCGAGCCAAAAACTATGGACAGCAACTTCGAAAAGGCTTCAACAAATGTTATCGTCGACGTGGCCGCATTTTATTCTAGAATTTCTGTGTATTTCAGGAAGAGACACCTGAATAGAATGTTTGATGTGGATAGGAAAACACGGAGGCTGCAGACGGTGACAACTTTTGGCCGATAAATGCTACATGCTTTCCAAGGATAGAAGAGTTTTGGTAGATGAAAAAACATGATAATATGTTTTTTTTTCAGCTTCCAGTTCTACGTGCTACATCCATACAGACACCCAGTCTGTATGGATGGAACCCCATCGAGAGAGACAGCTGTGACACATGCAACATATTGCACAGCTAAATCAAAGCTTAAAGAACATATTCCTACATAGTACTTAAAGTACATAGTTTTATAAAATACATGATTTGCGTGCCTCTGTATCTGACAATGTTGTTAGGCAGTCACTTGAGAATAAGAAATGACTCCCTTTCACTCTCCAGGGAAAAAATATAGTGTTTAGAAATGAATACATAAGAAATGAAAACTGAATAAAATTCATAGACACACACACACAATAACAAAGGCTACAATCTAAGTGAACACACCTGATATTTACCTAATCGTTATAACAGTAACAATAACAACAACAAAATCAATTTCAAAAATTATATGAAATGATTATGAGAGCAATATCTACATCGACATGTACAGCGACAGAGGTAATTATGATAATGATGACAATCACAGCGGAGTCTCATTGAGCGAAATGCTCTTGCGAATCGGACACGCGAAGTGAGTGCTTGGCATTTCAGATCATGTCACGCATATGAATTCAATCAACGCGATTTCGCATATCATTTATGCCGTCGCGCTGAAAGAGTAATATGCTTTTCAGATCTCATATTATAAATGTAAATGTTATCATCTACATGCTTATCAAAATTTGTGGAAGTTAATGCTCCGTAATGCTGATTTGGGGAAACTTTGAAATTCATGGTTGACAAAAAGGGTAAAGAGCCTTGCATAAAATTGTTACACGATTGGACATAAATTCATAATATCTCTATGTCTATACCATCATATACATAAACTCATAGACACATACTCATACGCATACATACACACGCGCACGCAGGCAAACAGAAACACACACACACACACACACACACACACACACACACACACACACTCACACACACGCAAACACATACAGCTAAGTAAACTGTTAAAGATAGACATTTTAAAAACGATACAGCACAGACATATAAATATAGCTAGATATATTTAACTAACATGAATTTAGACCTAGGAGTGTATTTTTTTGTTTGATTTCTCTCCCTGTGTCCCCGGTTCAGGAGGCAACTGGGTCTCAACGGCACCGCAGCCACAACTGCTTAATATATAATATATATATATATATATATATATATATATATATATATATATATATATATATACATACATATATATATATATATATATATATATATATATATATATATATACATATATATATATATATATATATATATATATATATATATATATATATATATATATATATATATATATATATATATATATATATATATATATGTATGTATCAGCCTCTGAAGACAAGATCCCAGGCGCATCAACCAAGAAGGAAGAATGCGCTGGAGTCCGTGCCAAGTGGGCGGCCTCCTAGGAAGACAAACGGACTGGCAGCTGTTTGAAGAAATTGTTAATGCTTTTTCTTATATTCTTATATTTCTTTTTATATTTATTTTTTATATATTTATATATCTATTTTTTATATATTTATATATTTATTTGTTATATATTTATATATTTATTTGTTATATATTTATATATATATTTTTTATTTATATCTATATTTATTTTCTTATATTTCTTATATTCAATGTTCTTCCTTATAGCTATCGTTAGGTTCATCGTTGGCAACATCATCATCCTTATTCATGTAGCAAGTTATTGCGATAAAACGACTATCACAATCATTGTTATCATCTTTATCTTTATCATTGGCATCAAACATATTGTTTTCATGATTATATCTGTGATTGTTATCATCCCCAAATCATTATTTGTTTTATTATCATCATCTTGAATTATATCGTTAGCATCATTATCATCATCATTCTTGGTGTTGCATTTGTTGTTGATATTGCCATAATATAAACAATAATTGACATTGAGTTACGATGATAATTTCAAAAGAGAGAGAATCTTACCCACTATAGCTATGTAGCTCCTCGA
This sequence comes from Penaeus japonicus, assembly GCA_017312705.2. NCBI lineage: Eukaryota > Metazoa > Arthropoda > Malacostraca > Decapoda > Penaeidae > Penaeus > Penaeus japonicus. The sequence continues at coordinate 7,368 of BOPN01012969.1, read as the reverse complement.
AGAAGTGCCATTGTAAATGTACTTCGTTTTATTGGGTCTCACCCAGATGTTCCTTATCATTTAATTTCCTCTCCATAAAAGCCTTCGGATCAGGACGAAGCTATCCCAGTACAACGCCTTTCTTACGCAAGCCATGCCCTGTCGAAATGTCAAGTCAGAACACCTGCTTTGTAAAATATTTCATTCTCATTCAGAAGTCACTCGCCCTTTGCTCTGAGCCTGGGGGTCCGGCGGCCGTCGGGACGGAAAAAAATGCTTTACTTTAAGGATTAATGTTGGTAGTTCGTATCTCTCGACACAAGGGTGGAAGCATTAATAAAACTACTGTTGAGTAACCTAATATAGTTATGTCATTTATTCCTCCCACTGGGCAAACACACACACACACACACACACACACACACACACACACACACACACACACACACACACACACACACACACACACACACACACGCGCACACACACACACACAAACACACACGTAGTAAATTCTCTGTTTACTTCTAGTTATCTGTTTCCCCCGTACAAAATATAAATTGCATCTAGCAAAATCAAACGTAAATAAAAATCGAAATCATTCTTTCTCTCAGCTACACTGACCCGGTATCCGTTGTAAGCGAAGATCTTTTTGTAAAACAAGCGTACAAAATGGTGTTCTCAGCCCCCGGGGAATGCACATGGCCCCGTTGGTTCTCCTCTGGCTGGTGCATGTGCAATCGCTGCGGAGGAACAGGCAGTGTCCTTCAATGGGCGGCGAGGAGGCCCTTACTGAGACCAGGGCGGGAGAAGTGTGTTTGTCTGTTTATACTGTTTTATCTATTGTATGATAATATAAAATAGATCTATCTTATACCAACCGTGGTTAATGCATATTATGCATTATATTTGTTTTCAATTGCTTTTGATAGAAAATAAAGATATTTTGATTTTTTTTTTTTTTTTTTTTTAGAAAATAAGTCCATAACTTCGATCAAAACGTGACACCCTCTCTAAAGTGATAATAATTCCATCAATAAAAACAATATTGTTCCTACTTTATAGTATATCATACAGAACAATGATATTGTTAAAACAGTTAGTTTTCATAAATGGACAGATAACTTCTTGAGCATGGAAGAGGAGCGTGGGTTTGGGCTTACACCGAGCGAGAGCGAGGCAACTCAAATTCCACTGTTTCGAATATGCAATGGTCTCCTCTTCAGCCAAAGGGTATAGGGAAGATACGTATAGAACCTCCTTGAGGTCCCGCCTCAAAAGGAGCTCAGTTTGGCTCAAAAAGTGGGATTTTAGTGACTTCTCTTCTGTGCTTTCCTTGAAAATTCATCTTGTTATACCTTTGTTCCTTTTTTGTTTATCATATCATCATTATTACTATTATTTATTATTTCTATTATTGTTACCATTATTATCGTTTATACTGACTATTTATCATCATCATTATAATTGTTAGCATTATTATTATCATTATCAATGTTAATATGGTAATAATTATTATCACCCTTATCATCAAGTTTAGTTATTATCATATTTATCTTTATCGTTTTTTAAATGTTGTTATTATTGTTGTTCTTGTTATTACCGTTATTATTTTGATGATTATAATAATTGGTAATGTGATTATCATTATTATGACTATTATCAGTATTACCTAAGGTTACTATAATTATAAATATTGGTATTATTATCATTATCATAATTATTATTATCATTATTATTGATATCATTGCTGTTTTCCTGTTGTCATTATCACTATTATCATTACTATTATTATTATGATTATTATAATTATCAGTATTACCCTTATTATCATTATAATTATTACCATTATCATCACCATCCCTCTAACACTGGCAGATCCTGTATCGAATAAATTTCCCTGGAGAGCAGGCCATCAGAACCGCTGACCGAGGGTCCTGCAGGGCTCTCCTTCTGGTAGTAGGTCTTCAGTCCTTTTTTCAATATTCTTGTTGTCCCTAATGTATGTATGTATGTATGCATCTGTGTGTGTAAGGGAGTACGAAACACCTCCCCATTTTGCCCCGAGCGGAGTGACAGACGGCGCGAGAGCGAGGCGTCACTCGGCCGGGAAGTCGCCGCGGAATTACGAAACATCGGAATTCCGCCACAAGTAAAAGCACAACAACGACAGCAACGTCTGTATCACATCGCAGTCATTCGTCCTTGATGAGTAATAGACTGCGCTATTGAAAGCATGCCAATACCAGTCACAAAACTGCAATTTCGGTGCGAATATTACTCGGAGCTGCAATCACTGTACTGGAGAGGAAGCTCTGAAATATTTCTGCGCGCGGAGCCAGGCGGCGCCCGTGTCGCTATTATTGCGTGGGTTGCAACGGGCAAACAA
>BOPN01012968.1:0-2500 GCA_017312705.2 Penaeus japonicus | reverse complement strand
GATGACAATGATAATAACAAAGGTAATAAAAACTAATGTTAATCATACAATGTGTAATGATATGAAATTTCAAAGACAATTTAGATGATAGTGAAACTAAAACAGCAGAAAGGAAACAAAACGACTCTAATAGATAAAAGCAAAAAGAGTCTGATGATAAAAACATGGCCCGATAAATCACAAATATAAACAGGAAAAGGTAACCAGTAACTATTTTTCAATCTTTTCAAGCCATTATGATTATCATTACCATTATTATTTTCATCATCATAGTTATTATTATTATTATTGTTATCATCAATTTTTAAATTATCATTATTATCATTATCATTATTATCATTATCATCATCATCATCATTATCATTATTGATATTATCATAGATATTATCATTATCATCAGTATGATTATTATGTTTTATTATCATTATTATTATTATCCTTACTATCATCATCATTATCTATCATAATTACTAGCATTATTATCATTTTTTATTCATTTTCAATTATCATTATTTTCATTATCTTCATTATCATCATTACGATTACTACCATTAACGTTATTGAAAATATAATCAACATTACCATGATGATGATCATCATCACATAATCATCATCATCGCCACTGGGGTCGGAGCTTCGTCTGTTCACTGATGGTGATGATGATGATGACAATGACGATGATGATGCTGGTAATATTAGTGATACTGACGATGGTGTTGATATGATGATGATGATGATGATGATGATGATAGTGAAAATAACCGTGATTATTATGGCGATGATGCTTGTGATGGTAATCGTGCAAGTTTTGTGATGATGTTATTAGAATAATGATGATGACGATGCAGATGATGATTATGAAGATTGTGATGAGGAAGATGATTACAACAATGTGGTGAGATGATAACGAAGGGGTAATTGATGAAAATGATGATGATAGTGACGATATAGTGTTGATAACAAGGCTGATAATGAAAGCGCTGATGGTGTAGGTAATGATCAAAGGGAAGGCGACGATCATGATGATGATATGATGATATCATGTTCGGTTAATTTTCTAAAGGACATTTGTCGTATCATAAGTTACCCCGAAATGAGAAGAGTTTTCATTTCCTATCAATAGTTCTGGCAATTTGCATTATTGTTCCAAGTCATTATCATCCTTATAAGTATTATCATTGAGATTATTATCAGTATTGTTTATCATCATTATTATTATAAAATTTACAAAAAATCTGTGATACGTTGTTGTCATTATCATTATCATTGTCTCATTGTCATAATTAGCATTATCATTGTCTCATTGTTATCATTATCATTATCATTAGCATCATTATCGCCATGATCAACATCATCATCATTATCAAAATCATTATTATAACTACTATCATAACAGTCGTATTATCACCCTCATTATTATTCTCATCATTATTACTATCATTGTCATCATCACTAGTAGCGGTGGCATCTAGTAATAGTGATTTTTGAACCATTGAAAAAAATGAACTTTAGGTAAGACGGTAATAAATATTTTTCGTTTTAAGTTTAGAGATGGGGTATACGTTAGGTGTCGGGACACATTAGACAGCTAGTAATATCGATTTTTGGGCCTTTGGAATAAATGGAGGTTAGGTAGGACGTGGTACACATATTCATTTAGATTGGATTTCTGGACCTTTGAAAGAAAATGACTTTGGGTAGGACGGGGATAAATATTTTCCGTTTTTAGTTTAGAGAAGTGGGTGTATGTTGGGTGAAGGAAAACATTAGACATCTTGAAACGAAAAAAAAGAATTTGGATAGGACCGTGATAGATGTATTCTTTTTTTTAGTTTGAAGATATAGATAAACATTAGACATGATATAATTATTCATTTTTAGGGAACTTGTTCACCTAATTAGCATGTTCGTCAAAAAAGACGATCATCATGGGTAAGTAAGGTCATGCACGCGATTCCGTCACTGACATCACAATAATGATGGTATTTTCATAATAACTAGCTAGTACAGTCAATTCAATCCTGTACTCTATGGTCAGCATCATGTAATCACCATTGTTGTTAACTGTTTTGTTGATCATATGTTGGTTGTCACACACACACACACACATTTACATACACACGCGCGCGCGCGTACACACATACACATTGAGGGGTACTTTTTCATAAACATTGTCACTGTTCCTTTTGTTCTCGGTCGCATGATGTTATTATAATTGGCATTGTTTTCTTGTTTATTATCCTTTTTATTGTCGTTATTATTATTATTATCATTATCATTATTATTACTGTTATTGTGTTTATGTGTGAAGTGCATATTGGCTGCTCTGAACAATGCTTAATTATTTTATTACAATTAATAGTATAATATAAAAAAAAGACCATAATTTTCACTACATCATAAAGCTTCAAGCAACGATAAAGTAGAGGTTCATTAAAATTATTACACGAAAATGCATCTATTGCATATGTTGAATTATACATACACACACACACACACA
>BOPN01012966.1:5000-10107 GCA_017312705.2 Penaeus japonicus | reverse complement strand
TCTCTCTCTCTCTCTCTCTATATATATATATATATATACTGTATATATAAAGAGAGAGATGTGTGTGTTGATGTATGTATGTTGATTTTTTGAAGTGCTGCACTCAATATGAAAATCATAAAATTACGCGAGGAATTCAAATGCAGTTAAGAAATGCGTCCAAATTACAGGATCATTTTCGCAAATTATTGAACCGTTTTGGTAAAATCTGAAATAACTGTTTTCCTTCTAGCATATGATATATATTGCTATATCAAATAAAACAGTGAAATACCTAATTGTAGAAGCAGAGGATTTAAAGCAATAAAAAAATGTGCCACAGAATAAAAATAAACGAAATTAAATTGAATAAAAAATCTCAATGATATATTTGAAGAAACAATAAAAAATAAGTTCACATCTAACATAGCTAAAAAGTGAATCTGACTTCTTAAAATAAATCAGTAAAAGTCCTTCCAAATGATATTTTTACATTATGATTTTCGTCATTTTTTTCCAAGTCTTTGATAACTCGCGCTTTATCCCACAGACCTCCCTCCCACCGCAATTCTTTTTCTTTCTCCTCTGTCTCAGTTTCTCTCTTTCTCTCACCCACTCTCTTCTGTCTCACTCTCTCTCTTCTCCCTATCCTCTCTCTCACTCTGTCTCTCTCTGCCTCTGCCTCTCTTTCCATTTTCTCTACCCTGTTTATAAATGATAATACGAAATCTATTCTCCAGCCACTGATAACTCTCTCTCACTCTCTCTCTCTCTCTCTCTCTCTCTCTCTCTCTCTCTCTCTCTCTCTCTCTCTCTCTCTCTCTCTCTCTCTCTCTCTCTCTCTCTCTCTCTCTCTCTCTCTCTCGCTCTCTCTCGCTCTCTCTCTCTCTCGTTCTCTCTCTCTCCTCTTACGAAGAGAAAATTGATGTTTATGCGAGGAAAAAGCAAACTTATTCAAGGAGAAATTTACAAAAGAAAAGACTTAATTAAAACTTTCTTAATCAAGGTGTGAATCAGAGCTTTGAACTTTCGATGTACTTGGAAAACCTAATCTACTCTGAGACTCGAGTGTGTGTATGCGAAATAAAGACCAAAAGATTACGTAAAAATGATGCAGACATCTACAAATTTTGCTGTTCATTTGCGTCTCCAAGAAACACACTTACTGGGTTTCGCATACAAAGGAATCGTTTTTGGAAACATAATATATATATATATATGTATATATATATATATATATGCAGCTACGTTAAGGCTATACTGCACCGTCCCTATACATTTACTTTAGACTAAATGATTGAAAAAGATTTCCTTGCTTAGAATGAAAACTGCAAATCTAAGAAGTGAAAATCAACTTACATCTCAGGTTTACTCATCGTTGAGTCTGAAAAATTAGCAAACAGTGGAAGGCGAGGTCAAAGGTCAAGGCGGATAACCAATTACGTCTTCTGAAGGTTTAGGGGGTAAAAGGGCTTGGCAGGCGAATCTTGGGGGAATTTTTTATTTTTTTCTCTCTGTCTGTTTCTCTCTCTCTCTCTCTCTCTTTCTCTATCTCTCTCTCTTTCTTTCTCTCTCTCACTCTTTCTCTCTCCCTCTCCCTATCTCTCTTTCTCACTGTGTAAAAGACAAGAATAACAAAAACAGTTCTCGTAAGTGATAAATTCAGGTAGTATTTGTGAACATTATTTCCATAAAAATATAATTGTTGATTCGGCTTTTTTATGAATTACCGTAGAAAAAAAATATCATTCGTATATCAGGTTCGAAATTTCCCCCGTAAAATTAAAGATCACAAGAAGTGCAACAAAAGTTAAATATTTGACAAGGATATATGATGCAATCGGCTAACAATGAGAGCATAAGAACAGGGGATTTATGAGTTTCAATAAACAATATATATTTTCTCTGGAAAGATGTTCAAAGTTGAAAATATATTTTCAGATAATATATATTTGATGGCTTAGTCTTATATAAAGCTCAAAAGTATAATAATTCTCAATAAAAATATGAAATTAATATAGAATGTACAAAAGGCCGGAACTAGAAGGTTTGAAATAATATTGTGAATTATTTTCGTTCATAGGAATCATAATCACTATTAAATATAAATGATTGATAATGTATGGTCAACCTCAGTTTACAAGACTCACAATAAGGCCTCTACTTACTGATGTCAACAAACCGAAAGGAAAACAAGAGCGAGAAGCTTATACTGATGAAAAGGAGTTTCGTGAAATGTTGTACCATTATCTCGCTATTCCGAGTGTTGTTTGATGTCAGGCAACGCTGATGATACTGTAAAATGCCAGTTCATGATGAGAATTTGGTATAAAAAACAGAGAATTGCACATTTCCAGCAATAAAAATGTTCTAGATTGCTGCAATTTCTCTGCTGGTAATTACAGGGAGTATCTGTTAAATATATATATGTTCATTCCAGGGTGATTTATTCTGTTATGTTACGACCGTACCTCACCTAACATCACCATATGATAATGATATGAGAAAGGGCGTATATTGCGACGTAAAAGTTTCGCTCTGACGAGTGGTATATATTTTACTCTCAGGCACAAACAAATGTACATGTGTGTATACATACATACATACATACACACACACACACACATACACACACACACACACACACACACACACATACACACACACACACACACACACACACACACACACACACACACACACACACACACACACACACACACACACAGAGAGAGAGAGAGAGAGAGAGAGAGAGAGAGAGAGAGAGAGAGAGAGAGAGAGAGAGAAAGAGAGAAAGAGAGAGAGAGAAGGAGAGAGAGAGAGATAGAGAGAGAGAGGGGGAGAGAAATGGAGAGAGAGAAGGAGAGAGAGAGAGAGAGAGAGAGAGAGAGAGAGAGAGAGAGAGAGAGAGAGAGAGAGAGAGAGAGACGTTTATTTTCGCGCACGTACAGTACTCCCAACTGTACCTCACCATTGCACGCCCTTCGTCACGCCCTCCGTCCTCGCATCCACGCAGGATCTCCCTCTGCTGTTTCCACCGAAGAAAACCCATCATAAACAACGCAATGAAACGCATGATTCATGGCACTATCTCAGTTGCATGAAATACGAGCGGGTCGAGACACAGGTGCTTATCATGGTCAATAAGTCATGTGTTCGGTACGAAAATCAAGGAAGAATATTCTCCGTGTGTGTGTCTCAATATATCAAATGCGAGTGGGACTAAACAGTCTATTCCATATTAATAAGGAGGAGAAACGCAGGATGGTTTTGTAGCGAGAATAAATCCGCTTTAATGGATGCAACTTGTTAAATGTCTGGTTTAAATGAACTCGGTCGGTCTTTAACAAGATATTACACGTTACGATAGAGACAGAAGCATTTGCAATTCACAAAATTAATGAATTCGTTAACGAAGATGGAAAAGGAATATTTCTAGATTTACATGCACTTTTTTTTCACTTTTTTTCTTTCTTTCTTATTAAATGCGTTCTTTATGTACATCGGTTTTACAGTTTGTTGCGTTTTGATTCACTGTATTTTCACTGAATAATGAACCTTCTCGTAATTTAGGGAAATAAAGGAGAAACATTGATCCCAATGATTCTGAAGGATATCGTAAGAGTACATAACGTAAGAATAAAACAAATAATGCCTGTCAGATCTCCATCATTCATGCTAGACTTTCAAAACCAAAAGCTTGAAATTCCAATGCAGATTCATTCTGAACTTTGCCACAAAATTCCAATAAAAGTGACATTTTATGCTGATTGCCTTTAAAAGTGATTTACTTTTTTTACGTTGATATCACGTGTACGGCTTGCATGATTATGCAAATTAACTTAATTATCATAGTTTATGTGCGATGCATTTGTCCACTATAATAATCCTATAGATTGTAATTCATAATACGATCCTTTTTGTAGATATACACGGCAGTTGACAGATTGGCGTGAAATTCAATTTGTCAACACTTTCAATATCGAAAATCCCACTTGACAATTGTCAGAAATGAGAGATGTATTATTATCAGATCTCACATATACACACATCATCTCCCTACTTTTCTCCCATGTAAATGATATGCAAATGTTGACATTTGATTATCCTATTTGCCTTTCTAAGCTACAGCCCCGACTCTCCTAGAAAAGGAAAAATCTCGTTAATCTGGCAAATATATGAATTAAAGAGAAGCAGAGTAAATACAAGAGGATCAAAAAGAAATTATATGATATTTGCAATCACACATGCATGACTACCGTTGCACTTATTACAAACACACGTACATAAATACACATATATAACACACGTACACACACACACACACACACACACACACACACACACACACACACACACACACACACACACACACACACACACACACACACACACGTACACACAAACGCACACACATACACACACACGAATAAGAAGGAAACGGAGAAGAAGGATGGGAAGAAGAAGAAGATGATGATAATGGAAAAGAGCAAGAAAAAGAAGGAGAAGAAAAAAAGGGAGGAAAATATGAAAAAGAAAGAGAAGAAGAAAAACAAAAAGAAGAAGGAGAGCAAGAAGAAGAAAGAGAAGAAAAAAGGAGAGCAAGAAGACGAAGAAGCAGAAGAAAGAGAGCAAGAAGAAGAAGGACAATGATAAAACAATGAAGAACTAAAATGAATGCAAAAAGAAGAATGAGAACAAGAAGAAGCAGAAGGAAAACAAGAAGACTAAAGAGAAGAAGAAGACGAAGAATAAAAGAAGAGGTATAATAATAAGAAAAATATTCCAACTCCCAATAAACCATCTTTGCAAATTCACAGAAGAAAACGCAAATGAGCTTTTAAAAAATCTCAAAAACTAATGAGATTTATAAAAAGCAAAAGGAAATCATTAATAATCATTTTGGTAACACATTACTGATACTGTTAATGTTTGCGATGGATCCCCACCTAACGTTAGATGTCAAGCACAAGGTGAAAGAAGGGTGAATGTTGCATTGCATTATGATCTATTTCAACTAGTTGTCTTAAAAGCAAACTTTCACGACGAAATTATTAATGATTATCTATCTTTTATCAATTATTCACTAATTATGCATGTATTTACTAGTTAAACAAAGGAGCAAACG
>BOPN01012964.1:0-5000 GCA_017312705.2 Penaeus japonicus | reverse complement strand
CTAAGTATTGATGAAACACTTCCCTCATCACATTCCAAATGTCACATGTCACAAGAAAACACGCGATTCACATATATCCTGAGACAAATCATACACTGTAGTAGAGAGTCTCCTCTCGGGGAGCAGAGGATCAACACCTCGCTCTTCCTCGGAGGACGAGCAGCCCTCACTCCAACGTCCTACTGTTCAAGCAAAAGCTAAAAGCCAAGAAAGCTGTCTCGGCCATGTTCTCCACACCCTAAGCCACGCCAACATACGCATCCAGAGGTCAACACAGTCTTGTTAAACGTCAACAGAAAGGGGAGGTTTTGTTAAGAGAAAGGAAATCTGCGTATTTGAATATGTGTCATGATATGTAAGTTTGTCTTAAATACGTTGGGACTTTTTATGCCTTGTTATCCTTAATATTTCATCCATGGCTCAAACATAGATCTGTCTCTATGCAGTATTTAATCACTTTCTCTTATCAGAAGACACCCACGATAAGGAGTATTGCAAAGTAAAAAAATGAAAACTTTGTCATGAACAATATTTGGTTACAGCATTGTTTAAAAAAGACGGGAAACACACATACACACACATATATATATATATATATATATATATATATATATATATATAAAAAAGAAATAAGAAGAGAGAGAGAGAGAGAGAGAGAGAGAGAGAGAGAGAGAGAGAGAGAGAGAACCAAGAGAGAGAGAGAGAGAGAGAGAGAGAGAGAGAGAGAGAGAGAGAGAGAGAGAGAGAGAGAGAGAGAGAGAGAGAATGAGTGAGAGAGAGAGAGAGAGAGAGAGAGTTGGGGGGGGGGGGTATCTTTATTTTAATAACGGGAGGATCCTCATGTTTGATTGAAAGGGAAAGGTATTGCACCAGTGCAGATTAATGATCAGTACAATAGACATGAACTTTCCGCAAGTCAATGATATAGGGCCCATGACAGGACGCGTGACTGTCAGAGCAGATGTTCAAAAGCAGTTATATGTGAATCCAACTGCGTCTTTACACGTTTTAGTGCCAGAATTCTCAAATCCTGTAATAAGACCGTCTGACTGGTTTCCCAATGTTAAACTCTTTATGATCATCTGACCGAACACCTATGTAGTCTTTGCAGCTAGATATATATTATGGAACTGAAGGAAGAATTACGTTCATCCTGATTAATAATGTCGAGTGAAACATTGTTATATTAGATTAGATTTTTCTTTTGCACACACATTTATTCTTATATCTATAGACACACATGCGCTTACACACACACGCGCGCACACACACACACACACACACACACACACACACACACACACACACACACACACACACACACACACACACACACACACACACACACACACACATATATATACATACGTGCGCGCGCGTTTTCAGTAAACACTTCGGGTTTATTTGTTCATATTCTGTGATATTTATTTTGTGCCAATTATTAAAGTCGTTAAGGTGAACGTGATGCTTTGGAGAATTCTTGCCGCAGCCCCGTAGACGCTTATGTAAGTTGCAGTGTAGCCAAGGTCACTGGGTCCTTGGTGGCCTGTTTATGCATCTAATATTGTACAGTTGGTGTGTGTATATGTACTTTTTTCTTATGTCTAAGACATAGTGCTGCATTTGAAAATCAAAAATGAAGCTACTTGTACCGAGAAAAAAGGAGAAAAATAGTGATATTCTAAATATTCCGGGAGATATTTTCTATTTGAATTTTTTATTCTAGTTTCCATTCCAGTTTCTTTACTATCTGGTATAGAAATATTTGTCCATCGAATACACATTCTAGCGAATCTCTCATTCAGTCAGATTAACAATATATATCTTGTTTACCACCCTGATACCACTAATTCTTCACTTCGGTGTCGCACGTTCAGCCCCATGGCTCATCCAATATGAAGATGAGTTCATTGTACCCCTAGAGTCCACCTTGTTTTCCAGGAGTAAATGTACTGCATTTTATTGTTTATATCCTATTAACTAAATCAAAACCGTGATGAGTTAATACTGATCAATATTTGGTTATATCTTGACTGGAATACCACAGAAAGAATGATAAGTAAACCATGATAAAAACGAAAAATCACTGTCTTCTACTTCCTAACCGGATAATTCCGCAGCGCTCCGCCACAGCCATCGTGACTTGAGCATATGAGATGGCCTCTGGACTATATTCAGTGTTCCTAATGCAATGTTTTATTATTAATTCTTTTTTGTGAAGATGGAATTTCAGATTGGCCAATGGTATCGCTTACGCTCCATCAGCTTAATAGTGTGATCCTTGTGATATAAGACTTTTGGGTTAACCATTAAGTATACCGAGTGAAGAAGCGGTAATATTAGTGTGGTAATGAGCTAGTTGGGATATTACACCCGCGGTTTGATGAGGATACCCGCGTCGTATCGCTGGTCTTACTAATCTGGCGTGGCCGATCATCCTAGATAGACGTGCTACCGAGCTTGTAAATTGCGTACACGTCAAATCGTTGTTGTACGGTACTGAACATCGACATTCCTGCTGCTTATGGTGGTTTGGATCTCGGTTTCCTAGGTGATAGATCTGTAGATGTTAACAAATTTTACCACATACACTGCTTTCTGCTGCACCAGATAAGTTTATGGTAAGGCTACTCCAAAGGATGAAATTCAGTGTTTAACAAAGAACATCGCTATATAGGCTTACGGATTGTTTTATAGACAATTCATAGATTAACCACAGATCAACGTTCCTTCAGGGTATACTACGACCACCGCCCGTGGCACTGCGTGATGAACGGCATGTTAGATTAGCATGTACAGAAAGCACTAATTTATTAAGCGTCTTTTTTCAGTCAACACGAAGAATCACTTGAGGTAATTTGTTAAGGAAGAAGTGGATTCGCTTCGTATATATGGAAGTTACAAACTTCCCAACATTGTACAAATATTTATAAGGCTGACAAATAACATTCCTAGCTCTGTTTGGGTACACACTTCTGCCAGTTTCTGAAATTGTTTGACTATACTATATTTTTTCAATCCTTTGAAACCCGTCGTACATATTTAGAGAATAAAAGTAACTGAGATCCTATTATTAGAACTCTTAAGTGCAGTTGTGTGATACTTCCCAAACAGGTCTGGTCCTAGACAGATACTCACGGTTTTCATACTTTATGTTAATATCTTCCACGTCAGTATACCTGTATTCCAGTGATGACGACTTCACAATTCCCGTTTTTTATTTCGACCCAACCAACACCAGTTTTATTACCCAAACAACGATAAATGTACCCCATTTTCTGTAAAATAACTTTTTTCATTAAGTTAAGACAACCCTTTCTTATCCAAGTGTATTGGTAACCAATCTTCTTGAGGCATATTTGACATAGGCTCACTCGTCCTTCTTGACAATAAACTCTTGTGATCATTACTGAAGTGAATAATTACACGAGTTGTTAACATGTACCCAGGACAATAAGATTTCCTTTTTGTCGATTTAATTGCTCTATGTGGAGAGAACATTTACATCTGTGAGTATAAAATGACAAGTTCCTAACATCGCAAAGTAAGTGCCCAACAGATCTGCTTTGGAAATGTAACTCCTTTTGCGAGAGATTTTTAATTACGTGTGGATTGGGATCTTCATGTATGTGAGAATTAGGGATCTTTCATAGAAATTATTTTAAAAGTTTTATGTACTCGATTCCTTTTCTTTTGTGTGCACAAGATCTGTTGGTCTGATATGTTACAAAAGTATATTTGATAACAATTATCCGAATAGGATCTCATATGGGCACTATAATGACACTTCGTAAGAAAATGTATGTATGTGACTCTTCCAGTTTTAAATTTGCGTAATAAAATATTGACTCCTTTCTCTGAGTGAATATCATTTTCCTTTTTCCCTTTGATTATTCCTTCTAGTGTAATGGGATATAAAGAAGATTAGCAGGAGTCTGTCTGGTGGGTTATTGGCTGTACATGTCAAAAGTTTCAAGATCGTATATATATATAATATATATATATATATATATATATATATATATATATATATATATATATATATATAAATATATATATATATATATATATATATATATATATATATATATATATATATATGTATATCTATCTATCTATCTATCTATCTATCTATCTATCTATCTATATATATATATACATATATATATACATATACACATATATTCACAGGGCTTCTAATACTGATAATACTACGTCTTTTCGCAATCAACGAGTGGTGTATATAGAAAGACTTCCTACATTCTTTTGTTTTGTTCCTTCCCGTATTTGGGTTTATGTCTAGATATCGTCTGTTAATAATTTACTTTCTGCTTGTTTCCTAGGCTGGATTGAATAAAACTTTTCGGAGATTCGGTCTGAAATGACTTCGAACAATTTATAGATTACCAACATGATCCATTTTTGAGTTTTATCGTAGTTAAGGCATTTGTTAAAAAATCTCTTGTATCTTGCATAGGATCAATTTTCTCGTGGCGATTCCCTCTTTCTCTGTCCATTAGGGTTCTCTTTATTTCCTTTGTTCTGATGTCCGGGAAGTCCGTTTGATGTGCATAAATCATTCTGAAAGACTTCTACTACATGCCCTCCGATAAACCTTTCAGGCACGGTTAAACCTATCATGATATTGATAGATTATAGCACTTTACGGACCTGCTTAATATCTCAATATCACTTTATGGTTATATGTGTACAGATGTATGTGCAAATACATGTATATACTCACATGTATATAGAGGTTTCATTATTTCAATAAGTAATTGCAAATTTTCTTTATCCCCTCACCCTGTTCCTGCCCCTCCCTTGCATCTCTCCTTTACCTTCATCACATCTCTTCTACCACTTCCATCATTCTTTTCCTTCCATTTCCCCTCTTGCCATTTTCCTACTCTTCCCTCAATCCATTATATTCCCCCTTCTCTTACTCCTCTCTCATTCTCATTCTACTCCTCCCTCAATATATGTATATATATATATATATA
>BOPN01012962.1:7500-10121 GCA_017312705.2 Penaeus japonicus | reverse complement strand
TATATATATATACATATATATTTATGTATTTATATATATATATATGTGTGTACGGATATACATATATATATATATATATATTCATTTATATATAGATGTACATATATGTATATATATATATATATATATATATATATATATATATATATACATATACATATATAAGTTTATAACTGTGATGGTAGATAAAGTGCTGGTTCCCAAAATTTTGTCTAGCCGTATATCCAATATTTTCTTACAGTATTTTTTTCCTATAAATACTAAGAGTAATTAAATCTACGTAAGAGAACTACATTTTCTTTTTGATTTGTTGATACTTTGGATTAAATTTTGACTAAATATTGAGTGTGATTTATTTTGTTTAGATAACGATTAATTGCAACTTAATGAAGTACAGAAAATCACTGTAATTGATGGCCTTTTTACTGTATTTGTCTAAGCGAAAATGCTTGACGTTTTCCTTATGTAATATTGGTATATTTGCTTGATATTTGCTTATACACAAAGACTTTGCAAATACGTTTTAAATATTGTATTCGTGTGTTTGTAATGGAAGCCGCTTATTGCGACATATGGCGTTTTCGTTCAGAAAACGCCTGAGCGGTGCCTGAGCGCTGCACCAATGTATATGTGAAGAGATTGAGAATATATATATGGGAATAGTTGAACTTAGAGGAAGACGTGAAATTGGATGGCAAGATATACATTTTGTTCCCTTTGTTGATACGTTTAGAGCAACGACATATTAAGGAATTATGACGGGTAGGATTCATATGGAATATATGTGTAAAGGGATTAGGGAGCATCACAAAGCTGATTTGAGCTGGTTTGGCGCCAACCGTAAATTCCTGCTGGCCAGGCCATATCTATACCAACATATTACAAAGTCAAAGAGCCTATATTGTACCCTGCTGATTCTGCATCAGTGCTGGAATTTATTCAAATGCTATAGTGTATGTGTATGGCAACATACCTCTTTAATGCAGTATGTCCATAATATTACAGATACGATAGGGAGCAAAACTGAAATTAAGAAACCCCCAAAGTAGTTTATTGATATAGCTAATATAGGGTAAAGGGGTTTAAAGCCAGTAAGTTTTTTGTAGTGAAAAAATGTTCATTTTTCACCTTCATCTCTTATGAAATTTTATAATCATCACATCAATTCAAGTTGATTTTCCAGGTATTACTTATTTTCTATTTACTGTCAGTGTGTTCTTTGTTTGTGTAACTTCACAGATTGGTCCATTTCTTTACTCAGTCGTATTGACCAGCCAGCTCTGTTGTATTAATCTAGCAATATTCTGTGCAAGTGTAAGAATGGGAAGGTCATTTTTATACATTACGTACATCACCCTATATAATTACAAATGCTTTGTTTACATCAGCCTGATTAAAGCAGCTGTGTGATTAGGGGAGAATTATTAAAGCCCTACATGAGCAATTTACTACGAATGATTGAGAATACTTTTTATTGAATTAAAAAAAAATAATTGGGTAAGGGGATATAACTTCCCTAGGTTATTGCATGTATATTATTAATTCATTTAAGATTATAATTTGGTCAATGACTAGTGCACTACTGTATATACATAAAAATACTATGCTTTGGTAAAATTTCAATGAATGATAATCTGTAACTGTTTTATATAGTTATATCCAGATTAAGTGTTTGTACTATTAAGTCAATTTACGTAATGGGAGTAAACCACCATTTTCTTCGTGGAACTGAAATACACAAGATCTTATAATTAGGAGCCACTTTTTCATGGTACAAATTGAGCTTTAAATATTTAAATATTTGATGAAATTCAATAATGTGACGGTTGTACTTAAACATGACTTTATAATAGTTGTAAATTTGAGTTACATACGAAATTTGATTATTATTAATGTACTAATCATGTTAGATTATTTCCAAAAATGTTAACAATGCCTTCTACAAAATTTATTCGCAATTCATTACTGTGAATACAATAACAAGATCTTGAAAATATAGATAATGGTATTCGAGATGACATGATGGCATATGGTATGAAAAACAACAACAACAAGAGTAATTGAAAACATGTTTTCCTATTCTTTTAACAAGCAATTTCCGTAAAATATGTTACAGAAAAACTATTGTTTTTTACTCTTCATAAAGTTTTCATATGAGTAATGAAATAGATACAGCATGCTCTAAGAATAGGAAGTGCACTGCATTTATGATGACACATTCATGGCACTATCAAACAATTGTGCCTAGCTGATTTCCTTTATATATGGCAAAGCAAACAAATAGATTTGACATCATATGACGCTGATCGAGGAGGTAACATTTAGCGGTTGTGGGCGGCTCACCACATTCTGGGCTGTTCTACGCTGAGCAATCGTCGGTAACGGTGGCTGAGAAACTCTGGTGGACCTCCGCGCCTCCGAGCCCATTGTAGAGGGTGAACTCACGCTGTACCGTTATTCGTTACCGCAGAAGAACACACAGGCGAGACTGTCACATAGAGACTCACGACGATGTCTGTAGATCCGACAAAATTCCCTTCATCGGAATGTCGAATATGAACAACGCACGAAAGGATTGGGTTGCGCCTCTGAGACAATTGAGGTTATGAATAATGTAAGTT